>WMED01012328.1:0-14865 GCA_019650415.1 Pipa parva
TTTTTTTTTTGCATTCTGTTGTACTTTGGAGAATTGAGCGAGCGCAGGAGCAGAAAAACTGATACACAAACAGGCAGTGAAGAGGAACTCATCACTGAGCAAAACTGTAGAGATTGACTTGGAGCCCAAAACACTACTGGTTAGTGTTTTCCCCTTTAGTTTAGTTTTAGCTTTAATATGTGTGTAGGTAGGTATTCATTTATATAACGCTACTATATTACATAGCGCTTTACAGAGATTCACTTCTGTCCCTGCCCTGTGGAGCTTACAATCTAGTTTCCCTATTCAGTCACATACACACGTATGTAGGAAACCCATGTAAGTACAAGGAGATCATACAAACTAAATGTAGATGAAGTCCAGGGTGGAATTGAACCCAGAACCCAGTGCTGCAAGGCATTAGTGTTAACCACTGAACAACCACATTACCTGTCTTGGGAACTAGTTTGCATTTATTGAACTGCATCATGGTTCAGATCACCTTGACTAAAGTTCCAATGAGAACTCAATTGTCGGTTCATCAGCTTTAGTAACCTTTGCTGGTGCTAATCTCTTTTTTTTAATATATGCTCTATTTACCTTGTGCATCTCCTTTAAAATGGACCTGTCAGTTCCTCTTAGAAACCTGCTGATGGGAAGTAGGTAGTATTCATAGCTGAACTGACATTGTGGCTCCTCCAATAATATCCCTGCTATATAATGACTTGAGGGATCTGATTGGAGGAGCCGCAATGTCAGCTGCCCTTTAGCCCCGTCCCTTCCGACTCGGATTGGGAATCGGGGCTGTAAAGAAGTAGGGACATTGCTTGAATTTCTGAAGTATTAGATGAATGCTTTTAGTATTTAGCCAAGTCTACTCCCTGTTTCCCATGAACATTTTTCTTAGAAGACCTAACAAGTCCACTTTAAGCTCTAACTGAGTACTTTCCATTATACATAGAGGGTTTTCTTTGAAAAAAAAAAAAACGTGGGTGTGTATACAGTATATATATATATATATATATATATATATATATATATATATAGTAGGATAGAGCGGTCGTTGTTGTTGCTTGATGCGACCATATGCATTTATATATAATTCAAGTCACACATGCAGTTTCCTTTTTCCCTAAACGGTCACTAGCATCTGATATTTGTGCTAAATCCTGTGTTTTTTTATATTCGATCCTTTATTTCTTTACATACACGTGTACTTTGTTGCCCCCTAGTGGACGCTTTCTGTTAGAATGCCAAGGATGTGGCACGTTTTGATGATGTAGAAAAGTGAGATTGGATGTAAAGGATAACATGTGCATGTTTGTGTATATACAAAAATTTTATTCATTTCCAAAAATAGAAATGATTGTTCACAGCAAAAAAAATCATAACAAAGAATATTTTGACAAGAAGAGTTGATGATGATGTTGGAATGCCAACTATACTGTTATCTTGGTTTTTTAATAAAACCTAATTCTTTTCTGTTATCTCATGTGATAGTGGAGCTATGATACATCTATTAATACATATCTGCCAGGATCTAGCCCAGGGTTTGGCAACCTTTACTATGAAAAGAGCCATTTTTCCCCCTCTTCCACCAAAGAAAACTGGACTGGAGCCAATAAACCTAATACAGCTTATAAACTATAACAGTTAATTAGTTTTCCTGAGAGCTGACATTTTCCTCCCCCGTTCCCCCTCCTCTTTCTGTTCTGCAAGTCAGGCAACATGAGAAGAAAAAACTGCCTGACTGCTATTGGTTAAGCAGTGTGCTGACCTTTTGGCCGCATAAATTAAGTTCGAATGCAGGAGATTACAGAGGGAAAGCTGACTTGTGCACATGTGCTAAGTAGTAAGTAGGGCAAAAATGTCCGGGGGAGGGAACCTTTTCATGGAAAACTGGCCAGTAAATGTCACATACACATTTCCTGGTGCAGGAGTTTATCAGTGCTGCCTACTCAATCATTCTGTGCCACATGAAACAGCTACTGGGGAGAAACGCTTCTCACTTAGGTATAGTACTGCATATGTAAAGATGTAATTTGACTATAGTTCCCCTTTAATGCAAAATATCACTACTGCCCACACCTTCAAGCTTAAATAAAACTATCCCTTTTAATCCTCAATATTTACTATCTATATTATTTATAGATTTTATTTTTGGTTAAAAAACAGACTGCCTCTTAATGCCTAAAAATATAGGGCAATATAAGTTTACCCTAGCATTATAGCTTATTGCAGATCAGTGGGACAGCTTTTAAGTTTTGTGGAGTTGAGTTTTTGTGTTTTTTCAAGGCCAAGCTGTTAAATCTCTACATGCGGTGACTCAGCATGACTTGATTTTAGTGTAAACCTTAGTTTTAATGTTTCAGATCACTCCTCTGACTATCATGGCCATGCATCAGTTAAAACATGTCAACATTATTGTGATGGATGCTTATTAGATAATTTACAGTTTACATTTATTAATACTTTTATTTTAGATTTTGAGAGATTCATTATTTTATGACTTAGGCCAAACGATGGCTTTCCCTGATGCTGTGAACTCTATAGGTATCTATCAATTTAACTATGGTATGTCTGTGTCTGGAATTCAGCCCGAATTTCATGTTTTCACAGCCTAAAACTATTTTATCCTATGGGTGGTGTAATTCTGACCTCCTTCACCTGCCACCAAATGTTAAAAATTACCGTTTTTTTTTTTTTTTTTTACGTTGGATAAAATTTTAAATCACACAAATAATGCACTTTAGTTCACTGTAGAATATAGTCTGTGATTATTTGCACATAAGGGGCATGGCCTGCTAGTGGGTGTGGCCTCAGGTGTGAAGGATTATTTGCCTATAAACACCTGAAATGTAAATCTGCCAACGCATATCTAATTTTTTCCGAAATTATTTTAGATCTACAATGTTATATCTGACTGGCTGTGTAGAAGATCAGATTATGGACACTCACCAAGATCCAGGGGGCGGAGAAATTGCAGACAGAGGAGTCACTTCATGTTAGAGCGCCACGCCCCCTGGGGGTTTTAGGCCTTATTACAATTGCGACTGCTGCAATCCTTATTGTTGATCTTATTGCTTACTCAGTTATGTACTTATTTTTGCACCTCCAGGAATCTATAGGTATTGCCAAGGGGCAATATTCAGTGTTTGCTGGGATATGGTGCACTCCAGTGTTAAGTGACCTAAAAACATTTGTACGTTTATAAATATCCCCTTTACTGCATGTAGAAAAGCAATATCTTGATAGAACTGATACTGCTTTAAACTTTGGACAGTGATTTAGTATTTTATTATTGTTTATATTTGTTTTCTATTTTGCAGTAACCACGCGATGAGATACTTTTCAGTGTAAGGTTATTTTATTGATGTTCTCTTTATTTCAGTTATCAACTATGAATCCTGAGAAGGGCATCTTTTTCTTTAAATAATCTTCGACCCAAGATACTGTTGTTCCTTTATGGAACATAATCCATTTAATGCATGTGTATATACAATCCTCAATGTGTTCTTGAGAATGTGACTTTGTGTGTGCATGGGCGCCATCTAGTGTCCTGATTATGGCTATGCATTATTTCTTAAACATTTGCTTTGTAATCTCTGAAATATTTTTACTTTGGTAGATGAACCCAGTTGTGTTATGTCCTTTGTAAATAATGGATTTTTATAGACTATAAGACAGTTAACACATAGATATGACATTTGTATCCACAAATACTTACTGTTATTATTATTTTCCTTTGCGCACGTTAGGATCACTGCATAGTGTCAATGTTGACCTGATATTGATACTCCAAGGGGGATACTTATCAAGTTTTTTTTGCTGATGTTTTTTATAGGATAAAAAATTACTTTTTGATGTAAAAAAATGCACAGTAAAATGTTATTTTGTACATGGTGAAAACCGCCATAATAAAATAAACACTCTTTCTCCTGCATTAGAATGTCAAAAAACAAAAACATTTTGACTTTGATAAATTTCCCCCACCCATGTTTGTTCTAGGGCAGGGATCAGCAAAGTTGTTTGAGGAGGGAACCATTTCACTCCCTCCTCCAGTGGCGACAACTATCTTCTGAGCCGCTGGAGGAAGGAGGCGTGCCCTCTTCCGACCACATGACCACCGACGGCCAATCAGAAGAGCCGTTGTCAGTCATGGGTGGGGCTCGGGCGTGGCTTCAACAGTGCTCTCCGAGCCACAACAAGGCGGCTAAAGAGCCACATGTGGCTCACGAATTGTACTTTCTGATCACTGTTCTAGAGGAATCTGATCAGAATAGTCATGTGGTTGACTTCCTTTTGTCTCTTCTTGCTATGGAAAGCAGGGCAATGTACCCTGTTTGGTCATTATTTGTATGCCTGGCTCACCACTGCTTTATTCCTTAAAATTTTGATACTGGAAGTACCAGTCCCCTTTAAATAACAAAAGCAAATTAACATTACAAAATGTTAACAGTAAGAATACCTGAATCCAATGTTTTTGTGAATGCAGTCACAGTACTGGGTTCCAGTGTATCCTTGTGTCCAGTCCTCCAAACCAGTCCTGCAGTCCAGTCCAGTTCAGTCCAGTCCAGTTCAGTCCAGTCCTCCAGTCCAGCCCAGTCCAGCCCTCCAGTCCGGTGAGAACTGTAGGTATTGTTAGGGGTGGTATCGCACAAGTTACTGAAATATTTCCTTATCAAAATCAACATCAGTTACAAGAGAAGTTGAAATATTTATTGTATAAGCCCCAAAAAATGTTATTTTGCGGGCATTTTCTATGCTGTGTGGGAATGTTGTGATAAGTATGAGACGTCTGCAATAAAATGTCAAGGTATTTTTAATCTTAGCACAAAATACAAATAGCACCACAAGCCTTGCACGACTGAACAATCAATGGCAGAACTATTTTGAATTAACCCAAGAAAAGATAACAAGACATAATACTACACTTAGCTTAAATTAGTACAAAAAGAACTTGGTAAAGGTTCATTTTGAATGAAATGAAAATTTCTGCCGGTAGTTCTAAATCTCTGGCCACAGGGGACTAAAGTGCACCTGTCACCTCAAAACTAATACTAATTTAGGCTGTATAAATGAAATAAGCCTTTGTAAATATATAAATAAATGTACCTTTATACAGCGTTTCTCTCTGTCATCTTCCCTGTCAGCCCGACTTTTCTTTCCCGAGTCGGGTTGGCGGGGGTAAATGATGATTGACATTGTGCTGCTGCAGAAAAGGGGGTGGTGCAGCAGTAGGAAAACATCAATCACTGGGTGGTAAAGGGGACCCAAAACTGTCAAAAGGCTATTCATTTTGCTGGACAATAATCTGTATGCTTAACTCTGCGTGTCTACTAAAAAAAGCAATTGTCATGAATTGACTTTAGTTCTCTTGTAAAATTCTGGAACTGGCATACAAAGTCATCTCCAGAGATTTGAAATTTTGTTTTGTAGCACTGATCCTATTAAATCTTACCTAAATCTAATCTAATCTATATAGATTTACATTTACATTTGGTCCCCTGTTAAAAAATAAAATGTTTCATACTTTTGGCTCATGAAAACCACTGTGGTTTTCTTTAAGTTTGTAACCTGAGAAAGCAGCATAAGAACGAAGACCAGCTGGGACAGTAGTTATTACAGCAATGGCTTGTGTGTTAGTAAGCAAGGATTTTCCTTGGTAAGCATGGGCGAGGCTCGTCTGACTGCAATATCCCAATCTCAGCTGAGTCATCCGAGCTTAAATTACAGGGAGCAGTTAAAATAGATTGTAAAATGCACATTGCAGACAGAACTCTGTCCTTTGGTCACTGGCATTAATTCCTGTTCAACTATGATTTACAGGAGAAAAAGATTAAAGAATATTTGTAAAGTGACTTCTGTAATGGTGACAGCCATCTAACTAAAACACATCTATTTATGCTAATTACCATGTTATTAAATACAATTTATTATCTGTTTTTTGCAAACTCTATCTTCAGACTCTGCTGGTGACTCTACAGTGTTGCAAATCAGCTGATCCCTCTCAGGGATCTCCATTCCTCTCCAGCCGCGCTTGTAGTGAAGCCCCGCATCGGCACTTCCTAGAAGTCACATGGAGAGTGTGCACGTTATCCAGGGAGGACGCATTGATCACGTGCACGCTCTCCCATGTGACTTCTAGGAAGTGCTGATGCGGGGCTTCACTACGAGCGCGGCATCATGGCTTTTCTAAGGCACAATGGGTTTTCTAAGACTTTTCTATGTAAAGTCCCACCAATCAGATCTACTAGTGTGGCCCCAGCCTTAAAGGGGAACTATAGTCAGATCACATCTTTACATATGCAGTACTAAACCTTAATGAGAAGTGTTTCTCCGCAGTACTTGTTTCATGTGACGCAGAATGATTGAGTAGGCAGCACTGATAAACTCCTGCACCAGGAAATGTGTGTGAGGTGTACTGGCCAGTTTTCCATGAAAAGGTACCCTCCCCTGGATATTTTTGCCCTACTTACTACTTAGCACATGTGCACAAGTCAACTTTCCCTCTGTAATCTCCTGCATTCCAACTTAATTTATGCGGCCAAAAGGTCAGCACACTGCTTAACCAATAGCAGTCAGGCAGCTTTTTCTTCTCGTGTTGCCTGTCTTGCAGAACAGAAAGAGGAGGGGGAGGAAAATGTCAGCTCTCAGGAAAACTAATTAAGGGAAACAAATGGCAAGTCTTATTTCTTCTCTAAATGTTTTTTTAACTATTTGTGTCAGCAATTGGCTTAGTATAAGGGAGTTTTAAATGTATGTGTGCAGTTATATCAGCACTGTAGTGCCCCTTTAATGAGTTTGTGACTGAAATGTGATGCACCCGGGTGATTTGCATATATCTTGTGTGAGGATCAGCTAAATGTAACTAATCATCTTGTCAGCTGGCAAACACCTTTTTCTCGCACTGTTTGCTGGTGACTTACTTTGTGCATTACCTCATCGTTTCCATTTTAAGACCAGCCTACTAAATCATTAACAGGAAAAGACAGTTGGTTGATTATTTGGCCTGTATTTGCAGAGGCTAAAGGTCTTTGCATTATCCCTGGTTTACTGACAATGTAATCTGATCTAGAAATAATTTGACTGCTTCCTTATGCGTTATTTAAACGGGCAGCACTATTTACAAAACCATATACTGGAGAGTAATCTGGAATGTTGTGCAATCCAGTGCCTCTGACTAGAAAATATGATTGGATGCAAAAAGAAATTTAATTTAAAGAAACACTATTCCAGTATTATGATCATTGTTTATAGTACATACATGTATGAATACAAACGATATACAGTAGTTATATGTTTATTTTTTTAAATCTCTCTTTGAAAAATTCTGTTTTATGCCAGCTGGTCTGGTCCAGTGGACCCTTTTATCCCAGATCTGAACAGATGTTGCATTGAGTTTACGCTGATGTTTTAGTTTAAAAGGTAAGCAGTATGTATCATGTATTTTATGCATATTCATTTAGATCAGCAGTTCTCAACCTTTTTTGGCTGCGACTCCCGGCTATAACGTCACCGCGCATCACGTGATGACGTTTCGGCTGAACGTCATCACATACGCGCGTCACATGGTGACATTCGGCCGAAACGTCATCACGTACGCGCGTCACGTGGTGATGTTTTCTGCCAATGTCACCCTGCAGGAACCCTTATAAGAAGGGTCCTGCGGGCGCTTCCGGGTTCCACAGCGGTTCTCGACCCCCGTGGGTCGGTCGTGTGACCGCCGCCAGGGTCGCGACCATGCAATATTACTCCTTTATCTTTGAAATCCGTCACTGCCCTGCTGTAACTCTGGGTCCTGACAAGGAATTAGGGATTGCAATAGAAAATAAATTCACCCAACTGGGAAAATAGAAACTTTTTTTTTTTTTTTTTTAAATATTTCTTTATTGTGACGGTAAATAAAACAGTTTGATATTTATAAGTCTTATGTGTATAACTGGGGTGTAGAAGAAGTAAGGTAGATACATTTTGAGATTACTTTCTGTATATACATTATTTTATGATTAACTGTTACGAAAACCAATATAGTTTCTGCCCTTATGGTACTATGTTTTACATGAAAGATGACTAAAGACTTGTTCAGATGGTCATTAGTAATATTTCTAAAACCTTACTTATCCACATTATCTAAGACAGACCTGGGCATCGTATAGCCCGTAGGCCACATCTGGCTCTCCAGCCATCTCCGACCAGCCCGGGTGAGCATGCAAAAATGGGGGGTATGCGTGGCCAACCGTCGTAGGCACTGGCAAGCTAGGCACACCACTCCAGCCCTCTAAAACCACCCAAACCTGTCACGTGGCCCCATGAGAAAAATAATTGACCACCCCTGGTCTATGACCATGTTGTAAATAAGATGATGTTATAAAATATTTACCCTTCATGAACCTTTCAGAATCATTCCCATCATGTTTATTCTTGTGGCTTTCTATTGCAGTTTTTGTGATTGCTTCTGAATTCAGTCTTACTTTTAACTCTAACATTAGCTTGTGCCTTTGAACATTGGAGAGTGTTCAGGGCGAGTCATCATCCACTATTTTATAAAAAGAAAATGTGGGCAATATGTGGTGTACATTTCTATGTTAGCGGGTTACTAGTATATGGTTGCTCTGCCCTCAGGACGTCGGGTATGTGTTGCTGGTATTTTTAAGTGATGAGGTTGTGCCCCTGTAGAGTGTGCGTTTGGTACCAGGCAGTGTACTGGAATTGGGATTCTAGAAATGATTTGGTTGATTCAGGTAAAGTGTTAATATAAGGTGACCAAATTGGACATATACAAGTGTGTGTGTGTATATATATATATATATATATATATATATATATATATATAAACATGATTTGGGCAGCCGTGGTTTTATGTTTTTTGGATACAATCCGGGTTAGCAGCTTCCTCTTGCGTCCACAGTTAATCCTATTGGATGTGTTTCGTCCTTCTTGGTGGTTTGCTGACATTACCCTGGATACTGTGGCTCTTGATACATCACAAAGACTTGCTATCTTGGTCACAGATGCGCCAGCAAGATGTGCGCCAACAATTTGTCTTCTTTTGAACTCTTGTATGTCACCCATAAAATGTTGTGCATTGCAATATATTGAGCAAAACTGTGCTCTTGCCCTGTTAATTGTACCTTCACTCTCTGCTCTTACTGGTGCAATGTGCAATTAATGAAGATTGGCCACCGGGCTGGTCCAATTTAGCCATGAATCCTCCCACACTAAAATGACAGGTGTTTCAGTTTCATTGTCCAACCCCTGTATATGTATATGTTATCTAAAGTTTTTTTTAGAAAGCAAATAGATTAGGCAGGAGCTTGTTTACTTACCAGACAATAGATATCTGCAACCACAAGAAAGGCAAACATGTAAAATAATACAAATTAGGTCTTCAAATTTAAAGATAACAGATTTATTAATACTGTGTAGAAATAACCGCCATATCAGTTGGACTGAGATTTCCTCTCTCGCTGGCCGCATCATGGGACAGGGCCTCACGGTAGGTGCATCAACCCCAGTCTGACACTGTCACAACTGCAGGGAGTTGGTATGCTGTATGTCAGTGTCTAGGGCAAAGACCCTGATTGTGCATGCTTAATCAGCATGGCTTAAACATTTGTGACAGTGCTGGGTCAAGCGGTCCAAAGACACCTGCTTTATAAGCTTCCAAGGTTGTCAGTGTGAAACAGAAGACTGCGCAGCTGACTTGCTTACCTTAGGAGGGTGTGTTTTAGCTAGTTACAGGCTGACTGGCATACTCAACCCTAACATTACAGGGGTATTTTGTAAGCTGTTGTGAGCTCAAATATGTAATTTGCCATTCTACATCAGTAAAATCTATCCATACAAAACCCCTGCAGTGCTTACCAAAATGTATTTTTATTCCTGGCATGCCAAAATTAATTTTGCTGCACTTAAGGGGGTAATTCAGTATAGTCCGAACTTACCCTCCTATCCTTTGCCTCTGTTCGCACAGACTGTTATGCGCTCGCTGATGTGTTGCGCGCAGACATCAGCGAATGCTTTAAAGGGATTCCAGTTTCGGCGAGGCTCAACCCGAGTTGCCTTGCGAGACTGGAATCCCTTTAAAGTGTTCACTGATGTCCACGTGCAGCACATCAGCGAGCGCATAACAGTCTGTGCGAGCAGAGGCGAAGGATCGGAAGGCAAGTTCGGACTATGCTGAATTACCCCCTTAAAGTTGGTGTTAGCAGTCATACAACTTTAATCTATTTTTTTTATTTTGTGTTGTTTAACAACACTAGCATAAAAAAACAACAAAACAACACTAACATCTGACTCGACAAAGTGTCTGATGCAGAAACAAATTGAAAGCCTCTTGTTAATAATTCATTTTTTAAAGAACACTTTATCTTCTGTTTTATTCATTATTAGTTTACAGGAATTGGGGGCGGGGGCACCAGGTGTAGATGCTGAATGACGGAGGGATTGTGGCGGTCATGCCAAAGCAGACAGACCCTCTGGAAATTGGGCTTCATCACCACCATGGCAACCCCTGTTGTTATGATGCAGCCAATATTGCATTTCTCTCAGGGTAAGAAGGCTTTTTGAGAAATAGGACCTTATAGAGTTTATAAGCTCCTACAGACGAATGTCTAATTTCACATCTATTCGCCACTTCCCTATGTCCGCTTATTGACGAAACTCTGTGAAGTGGAAAATACATGACCAATTCTGGCGGCTACGATAGTTGTATGAACTAGTACGGAGCACTGTGCATCACTAAAGTGTGTGTGTGTGTGTGCACAGGTACTTGTACTATTGACTGAGCAGAGGAGTGGTGTCGATGGGGCGAATGCGACTAGGTGAACTGCTCTGAATTAACCTGTTTGACTTCGCCACTTCAGAGTGTAGAAGGGACCATTACAGGGCCCACTGGGATCATTAGCAAAACCGGGAATGTACAATATAGTTATAATAAAACAAAGGTTTTGGCAAATAATCATGGGCTTCCTGTGTTTTTTTCCCAGGATCCCACATTTAGCAGAGTCAGCACTTTACGAACTATGGTAGTAGATGCACAAGATAGGCTTTGTCTCGTTATTATATACAGAATTTATTGCTGGTTGTACTTTCTGTTTGTGGCTCTTGTTGGCTTTCTCTTTAGAATGATGTTAGTTCAGCGCCTTTGCTTTGATGTCGGGGAATAGACTGTTCACGGATAAACCTGTGCAGAGAGGTGTATGTCACAGTGGAACAAGGTAACAAGTGCACAGGGAGTGGCCAGATCACTTTGCTGCCGCTTGTCTCTGTAGAAGAACTGCAGTATCATGTTGCACTACAGCTTCAACCACACAAGCCTGTCCTATTGGCCTGGACACTGCCCAGCTCTCACCTTTGCCACTGGCTTGTCGTGAAAGGTGAAGCACACTGGGAAACCTTGTGGAATTTGATGATGGCTACTCTGAATAAAGCTGGGGCCTTTATAAGAACTGGATCTCTTTCTGCATTTTTGTAGCAAGCGGTTGTAGTTAAAGCAAGAGTCTGAAAGGATGTGGTTTTGAACCTGTTGTTGTGATCCAGAGTAGTTGCCTTTGTACAACAGTTGGGCCATCGCTGAAGGATTTCTGTTTTAGGAATAAGAATCTGCACATCTACTGAAGAAAGAATTATTTTATTCCCACTTAAAGGAGATGCCCTACCATGATTTGATAAATGACTATCCATTATGCTTTTAGATTTTATGGATTCCTTAAAACAATGACTTGTGCATGAGTACAACTCCAAAGGAACTGGGGGGGGCCCTGAAAGATGAGAAACGAGTGCAATTCTGGTGTAGACAAAACAAAAGGAAAATCTCATTCGCAGGTTATGAGCTGGTTGAACTTCACATCTTTATCAAGGAAGACTAAGAGATTATTTTGCAGTGATGGAGAGCTGGTAGCACGTAAAGAGCAGGTGAAAAATGAGCCTTTGGGATGTACAAGACACAGGGGAAAAGGTAACATGTAGAGTTGGAAAGCAGTTGTGTAACCCAGGCAGCTATCCATTCACGTAATTTTACAGGACCATTAACACTAGAAAAAAAGTCCAGTTTGTTTGGAGTGGCAGGTCATTTTAGCATTGTATTTGAAAAAAAACAAAACTTTGAATTTAATTTTTATTTGTATTGCATTATGTTTGTTTTTCCTCTTTAAAGGTTGCAGACATCTTTTATCTGTTACATATACCAGCAGTCCCCAACCATGGACCAGTTCCCCTCCTGGAACATGTTTCACAGTGTTTGAGGACCTCTGAGATATATATACAGCTCCCGACTCTCTTTTTTTATGGAACTTTAGATAATACGTATTCGGGTGCCGAATGACAATTAAGACTAGAGGGGTTATTCAGGAAGCTCCGAAGTGAGGCGCGTAGTGTTCGCATAAGAGCATAAGAGTCTCCTCACCGGGAGGGGAATCCCTTTAATGCGCGTGCTGATGTCCGCGTTCAGGACATCAGCATGCGCATGTCACTAGTTCACTACGCGCCTCACTTCGGAGCTTCCTGAATAACCCCCTAGGTTCACAATAATGTATTTAAAAAAAATAATTCTGCGGCGAAAATACGCTGAGAAAAAAAGCCAGAGAAAAACATAGAGAATAATGGAATTATTATTAATTAATAATTAATGGAAGAAAAGTGTTCACACTAGCGTAGCGTGCGCAGCGTATTACGCTAGAATGCTACTTGCTCTATTTTTTTTGGGGCGCACAGAACGCAGCGTATTTTATGTGGCTACATTAGCTTCAATAGGAATTTAACAATTGCGATCATGCACAGCGTAAAAATTTGCTGCGTTTTCAAGCACGTGAAGTTTTGTAATAGCAAAAGAGGCAGAGAAAAAACGCCAAGAAAATCCTTTTCAAATCAGGAATGGATTCAACTAAATCCAACTGAAAGTAGAAAACATCAGAGGACATTTTTCTGTACTGTCAATATTCGATTACCAGCTAGTAGCTACTGAAAGGACAATACAGAAAAATGACCTCTAATGCATCCTACTTTCACTTGGATTCAGTTGAATCCATTCCTGATTTGATAAGGATTTTCTTTATAAGCAAATTTTCATAAGCATTTTTCCCTGAATTAAACATTCAGATGTAAATGTTATTACAGTTTATATCTTCAAAATACGAACTTAGAGTAACTGTGGAAGCTAAGGCAGCACTGTATAAAGAGAGGGCTAAAGGTGCTAAGTGTTAAATGAGGACCTCCAGGGATGGTTGAGCCATCTCTGAGGGAGCCAATTATATAAAAGTAAAGAATATGTTACTAATGCGCTGTGTTAATTCAATAGTGGGGTTTCTTCTAGAATCCAAAATAAAATTAAATGAACGGATGCTAATTCCAAAAATGTGTCTGCACCAGGCTAAGGAAACTAATATGTAAGCTAGACCAGACAGGAACTGAATGTCAGTAGTTACGTGTCTTCAACTTATATTTTGGACTCATTTTGACCTTAGTTCTTAAAATAAGCATTTTTTTCTGTTGTACTTTTATTAAGTATTTTTGTTTTTCAGACAGTCTCTTGGTTTTTTTTTTTTGTTTCTCTTCTATGTGTAGACATAAGAGAAATAGTAGGCAGACCTAGCAACCTGCAAGGTTTCACCCAGAGATACAAAGCAAAAACTGGGGTCTCTGGGGAAACCCTAAAGTAATCTGGTATGTAGGGTTTCCCCCAAAAGTATAACCTAACCCCGGCATAACCCTGTTCTGCCCCAAACACTGCCCTTTTACCTTCCCCTAACCAATCAAATCAACATTACTGTACATATGCTATTTGTGTTAATAAGCTATGCCCCCGCTAGATAACATCTACTCTCCAGCTCTGCTATAGCAGTAGGTGGTCACAGGCTCACATCTTGCTTTGTGGTCCATAATGGCCACTATACACCCCTGCTTCAAAATATTTGTCATATAAGATTTATGCTTGGTCAGGGATGGCGAACCTATGACATGCATATCAGAGAGGGCACACGTGCCATTGCCACCGCTGCTTTACCTGATCCCCCAGTGATCAAGTGGTCCTCCAGTGCAGATTGTGGACCCGACCTGACAGTTTTTCATGTCGCATCCATGGCCTACACTGAAAGAGAGCTCGCTTGAAATAGCTCCTCCCCTGACACAGGCATGATGACGTCTGCACTTTGGGGGAAAGAACTGGTGAGTGATGTCATTTTTCAGCACTCTGCGCTGAAAAGGTTCACCATCCCTGCACTAGGGTCTATGTTTTACTTGTGAAATCATAATATTAGATTTAATGGAGCCCACTTATATCCAATAGTAATATATGTTTTTTTATTTATGTCTCACAGCTAGTGAATTGCATAGACTCCTGTCAGCTTCCAGTTGCAAATGTTGACTCACCAAGCAAGCATTTGCATTCACATTCTCAGCAGGTTTACCAATCCAGACAATTTGTCCTGTATGCAAAAAACACAGTGCTACCTAAACAACAGGTACATAATGAGCTAGGAGCCAGTATTAATATTAATTGCTTGACGCACATCGCTGAAAACTCAAGAAAAGCTTCAAATACTACAAATCACTGACTGATTCGGATGGTTGAAGTGTTGACAATACCATGAAATTGGGATAAAACAATGCTTTCAGCTGTACGTAAACTGGTGCACATGAAAAGTGTTAAATTTACGATCACAGCAAATGCTTGATAACTTGCAAACGCTGTACCATAGAAAAATTGAATTAAAAGTAGGGTGCTGGTAAGAGCATTTTGTGCAGGACACTGACTCCCTCCTAAAGAACACATACATTTTAAATGTACATACAGTATTGTATTTATTCATTTATATAGCACTGATATATTGCACAGCGCCTTACAGAGATTCAGGGGGGAATTCACAATAGTCCGGAGTGAGTTGC
>WMED01012329.1:0-14865 GCA_019650415.1 Pipa parva
CCACCCTGCCCCTGATTTTCGCCCTCAGTTCCTGATTGCTCTCCCAGCCCCAGATTGCTCTGCAGAGCCGCCAATTCCTTCGCAGGTTCCCAGAGTGTCATTTTGGTTGGAGGTGTGCCCCAGGGTTTTGTAAATGTAAAAAATATGCCGCGGCTCAAAAAAGGTTGAAAATCACTGTACTAGGGATTGGTTGCATGATTTGTTCTTGGGCTCGGTATACATTATTATATGATGTATAATAATGTGTACCGAGACCAAGAACAAATTAAGTAAGTTGAGTTAATATAGTTAACTGAGTTAACTATATTAGTTCGGCCCTCTAAAACCATCCCAATTTCTCATGCGGCCCCTTGGGAAAATTAATTGCCCATCCCTGCTCTAACTGCTTTAAAGAGATGAGATGTGGAGAAATATTTTTTATTTTTTTTTGCAAAGGATAGTTAACAGACTTATAAAGTGTTTGATATCATGATGGCTAATAAATTTAACCGATATTGAATTTACCAATGTACTGCGATATCAAATAAATTTTACTGATCTCATGATATCAGATGATTCCCGATATCGAAAATTCGATCAAAACATTTCAATATGTTTATTTCTATGGAAAATCCATAATATTGATGGAAAAATTCAATATCGTGATATCAAAAAATTTATTTTTATTTTTCTATTAAAAGAAAAAATTGAAAATTGATTTTTTTTTTTTTTTGATTTTTTTTTGGTTGAAAAGTCAAAAATGGCCTTTTCAACTTTAATAAATTTTGCCCTTCCAAAGAACTCGTCACATTTTCCATACACATGCAAGACCTTTGCCGTAAAATAGATAAAGTTTGCCCAAGCCCATATCAGCCAATCAAATGTTTGCATTCCTTATGCCAGCGGTTCTCAACCTTTGAGACCGCGACCCCAGCTGACGTCACCGCGCCGTCATGTACTGACGTCACTGCGCTGCGTGTGATGACTTTTTTGGCCAACGTCACCCGCAGGAACCCTTATAAGAAGGGTTCCTGCGGGCGCTTCCAGGTGCCGGAGCGGTTCTCGTCCCCAGTGGGACGGCTTTGCGACCCCCAGGTTGAGAACCGCTGCATTATGCTATCTGCAGCAGTTTGAGTAAAAGCTTTGTGCTGGTTAACTGACATGGGGTACTAACTTTGCTTGTGGTGCTGCAGATCACTAAGAACACTATAAAGCCTAAAGCGATGAGATCTAACTTACTTACCCTGAAGAAGTTATGATCTCCTGCATCGTGTTGTTTCCTAACAGGACAAGGCATCCATTTTGCTGTATTAGACACACCCCTTCCCTCTCTGACACTCGCACACTATTGTCTGCAGCACAGGTCTTCATAAAGTTTATCGTCTGAGAGGGAGGGATGTGTCTAAAACGGCAAAATGGATGCCTAGTATTGTTAGAGCTTTTTTTAATGGTGAGTCATATGTCAAGCCTTAAAGTTTTGTGTTGGTCTATCAGATGATTTCATTTAATTAGGGATTAAGCCAAAGTTTAGTTCTTTAAGTAGGCAGGAAAATGGGCACTTATAGTCGGTCAACATGCACAAAACCAACACAATGAGTCTGTGATTGATCTGATTTTCATGCAGTTAATTCAGCAATGCACATTACCCCCCAAATTTCGATCAGACTTCATTCAAGCACAGTCACTGACCCCGGCAAATGTCGCAACTTTTGATTTAAAAAAAAAAAAAAAAAAAGTCTCCGTCTTTTGGTACCTAAATTGTTCTTTAAGCTTGGTTACCCAGAACAAAACTTTTATCCTAGCAATTTATTTACTGGTTAAACACAAAATATTTCTCCTACCAGTTTTCTTTTTTTCTTAGTCACTTTGGCAAAGTTACTGCTTTTCATGGTTGAATAGTGTGTTTGTACTGAATATGCTGCTCACCAAGCAAATGAAGAGAATACAAATTCATAATTAAAGACATTAACATGAATTTCCATACACAGAATTATATATGTGTAGGGGGGAGTCAATTAATACCATAATACTATTATAGAACATGATATATGAATGCTGCACTTTTGTAACAAGCTACTGATTGCCAGCGTCTGTTTTGGCTATACAGCTAGCTTAAATTCCCACAAGTCCTGTTTAATCCCATCAAACCCTGTCATTGAGGACCAAAAACAAGCCCTTGGGTTGCTAGTCACTGTTAAAGGCATTGTCGCTAGTCCTGAAATCCCAGTATATGTACCACCCTTCCCAGTAATTATATGAAATGTAATATTTTAACTTTTTAATAATTACTGGTGACTTGCTACACTTGGGTCACTTTTCAGTCAGTGGGCAAAGTGCAGAGTCATCAGCCTTTGGGATATTACAGCACACTGAGGGGGTTGTTCACCAAAGTCTGAATTGTTACATATAGGTGTGAATTTGCCAGATAAAGACAGTCGCAATAGGCTACTACTGTCGCGTCTTTATAATGAGAAAATTGTCGCAATCTTAACTTTAAAAACTCTCACGACTTTACAATGGGGAAATTGTTGTGTATTTGCTATGGGAATCCGCTGTTTGAGAATTCGACAGTTGATTCGCACCTTAGTGAATAACATCCAGAATCCTTCCCACCCCTGACCAGTTATTATATACTCCTCTGGTGGGCTTTAGCAAAAGCAAACCCATATAATAATATTATTATTAATATAAACATTTTGTAGTTACAAAGTATGTTTAGGGAAGTTATGCAAAAAATGCTTTAGTCTGGAACAAAATAAAATCTGATGACCAGTTTAGCAGTTTGTAACTACCTGCACCAATGGTTTGAAAATACAGTACACCTGCAGAAGTTTTATGGTGATGGAGGATTCCTGGATGTGGAGCAACACATCACCATTAATGCTGCAATAGATGAAAGAAATATACAACACTCTCTCAGGATTCCAGTATATAACCTTTTTAATGGACCATGGGTGCAAGGTGCGGGAGCAATGTTTTTGTTGGGTTAAACCTCCAGAAAATCAGCCTGACTAATATGCTGCACTTTGCATCCTGCACCCATGGTCCGTTAAAAAGGTTATATACTGTGGAGGCCTGAGACATTGTGTGTATTCGTTTCATCTATTGCAATATTGAAAATAAACCTGGCCATTGCTGTTTTAGCCAAAAACTGTTCCTGCAGTAGTTGCTAGGATGAAAGGCTTCAAACAAACCATAGTTCCTGAGAGAGTATTTAAGAGCTGTTAGGGTGTTCTTATTGAGCTTTTAGCATTATACTCTGCTTCATTTGCAGAGTGAAACCTGATTGGTTGCTTTGATACCCAACCCTGGAAAGCTGTCATAGTAGTCTGTATGTGAGGTTCCTGACTGTTTTGTTTAGCTACACCCTGCACTGTCCATAACAGAGACTGTGAGGGAGTGCGTGTCCTCGTAATCTAGGCTATTTAAAGATTTTCTCAGAAAATATTAAAAAAAAAAAAAAAATGGACAAAAGAAATGGCCATAGGGCAACAATCCTATAGTGGGGAGTGGGAAAGCAAACGTTTTTTTTGTTCAGTAGAATAATTCGCACACAAGCATTTCTCCTTACTGCGCTGCTGTAAAGAAAGTATGCAGGGTACCATGCAGCTATTAAACATATGCCTGAGGCACTATGCTATTTCCCTGAGGCGCTGTGGTCCAGTATTAGCCAGCTTTTTGCTGGACTTCAAGTACAAAATGGACATGATGCTGGAGGTACTGATTATAATATAACTTCAGCTGAAACAGATTCGTAAATCCCAGCATCCCCTGATGGCGACTGGAATATTCTCTGCCCAACCAACCAATACACATCATTGTGTTAGTGTGAGGCCGCTGCAGAGTCTGTATAATATAGTCATATGTTTTTATTTGTTCTCTTTCCATTAGGTTTATCTCCCCCATCATACACATTCCCAGCCCAGGCAGCTGTAATTCCTACAGAGGCTGCAGCTCTTTATCAGCCCTCTCTGCTCCTGAATCCTCGCAGTCTGCAACCATCCACCGCCTACTATCCAGCAGGGGCTCAGCTTTTCATGAACTACACCGCATACTATCCCAGGTAAGCACAGAGCAAAACTTTTCAGCAAGACCAACAAGGAATGCAATGGAATTGTAGTGCTACATTTATCATAATTACTTACTAAACAAATATTGGGTGTCAGGAAAGTGACTGCCAACATCCCATATGTGTCTCTATTCCTTGCTAATTTGTTTAAGTAACAACATGTATATTTAAGTCAAGCATCAATGATTGAAAAGTTACAGGAAGTGGTCATTCCACACCAAAGACATGTGTTTCTTGTGGCAGGTGGGTCAGCTCATTATTAAAAATCTCAGGGTCACAAGGAACACAAGCACCCAATAAATATACATTTCTATTTGGATTAACCTGATAATTGCATGCTGTCTGTTTTTATCTTTAGCAGCCAGCCAATCCCATTGAATTCTATTGTGCTTTAGGAAGTATGCAATTTTTAAAGCTAAATGTCATACTGTTACTACTGTCCTTTTCACTGAGAAAGGCTGGATAAAGAAAGATAATCATTTGACTTGTAAATATTTCCATCAACAACTCTACTGGATAAAGTCTGTTTCTGATGTCACAGTTGACTCTCGTGAAGGGGGGACTATACCTAAGCAAAAGCTTACAATGTTTGCAATATTTTAGCCTAAAACCATTTTCCTCTAATGTCATTTTGATTTTTCATTTTTTTTTTCTAGTATATTTTTTTTATACTATTCCCTTCCAAGTTGTTAACATTTTAACATTTATCTCCATCTTAGCTTTTGGTTATTTAGTTTTATGCAAATGATTTACTTGCTGCATGATGATCTACACACACAGACTAGTGGGTCCAATTTATTATAATTTATATTTAGTATTTAATTTATACTTTAGTGTAATTTTGGATTGTGGGAAGAAATCTGAGTACCCGGAGGAAGTTCGCGTAAGAACAGTTGAGCACATAAACACTCTGTGCAGATAATGATCAGGTTGGAATCAAGCCCAAGGCTCACTGCTGGAAGGCGCTGCACTGGAGTTTGTTTCCTGTTCTAATATGTACAACTAAGCTCAACAACAATGTATGCAGGAATGGGATGGAACTGCTGTGAGGATAGCCCACCTGACTGCAACACCCTGGCAGCCTTAGTCATTTAACTATATACTGAAATTCAAGAGCATGAAATGGCAATAAGCAGTTAAGGCTGAGCGCACACCTGTAAATCTAGCAAATGAACAGAAATCCTTTTGACATGCCAAATAGTTGCCCTGGAGTAAAATAACAAGGTCAGAATTCCTCCCTGGCTTTTAACAGTTCCTTAAGAGTGTCATCTAAGCAACTGGACTGGTGCAGCCTGGGAGGTGTACAATGCATTCTGGACTTGTTCTGTTCCTGAATGAAAATATGCTGGTCTGGATGCAGATATGGGAATTTACCAATGCTCCATTGTGTCCTTTGGTAACCCCAGTCATCTGCTTTACCCGGTTTTAGTTTGAACCCCTATGTATGGGAATATTGGCCGTTGATGATGGTTTAATCATTGCACCAGCTTTGCTGCATTATTCATCATTCTTTACTTATTTTGTGCTCAGATTGAATGCAAGCCTGCAAATCATGGTGATAGAACTTCAATAATGTTATGGAGCAAGTAAGCACTGCATGCTGTCATCTCTGGAGAATCGAATGTACTCTGTGAATAAATTTAATTTTTGTACGAGCCCCAGCTGCGTTTTAACATGCTGTGTGATGGCATCAGTGCCTTGGGCATACCATGTGCTGTTTAATCCACACCCATGTATGTCGTAGGCTTTGACTGTCCACATGCTTTTAATGCTGTATTTAGCCCCTGGTTAAGTAATAATCTAAGGTGCCGCTTATTTCTTTACTCAGAGTTGGTTGGCTTTTACACAATGGACCCCTTGGATATATTGTCGTGTTTCCACATGTCTAGTTGTGATTTTAAATGGAGACTGTTGAGGCTGTGGCTGGGTCTAAATAATGTACTTCAGTTTCATGAAGAAAAATTTGTATTTTATCCAAATGATCAAGGTTGTGCTGTTGGCATGATTTTTAAATCAATTTCTTTAACTTCACAGCTTCTGGTACACTATAGTAACCTACAGATATGGTGTGTGTATATATGTGTGAATATACACATGTGTGTAACAGTTTGTTTGCAAGCTGATCTGCAGTAAAAGCTGAGAATGGCAGCCTAATGCTGCTCCTTTAACAGAAAAGAACAGTATTACTATGACAAAGCAATCCTTAAAAGTTCCACCACTGCATTTTTGTTGATTTGTTGTTTGTTATTGGAGAATTTCAGATCCCAGATTAAAACTTGCTTACCGATTTGGTGCGTTACCACATGTACATGTGCCACTTAGTTTCAGTAAGTGCATGAAGACAAGATTAAAACAGTTTATTAAAGTATGGGGATCTGTAGATATCTCAAAACTCAATACACTTCTACTTATCCACATATCTTCAGCCTAGCTTTTACATTACACCCATTAGTGTGTATGGTTTGAAGTTTTTGACTCTGTTAAAAACCTACCATTGAACAAAGGTTAGTTAAGTAATGAAGTGCTTTGGACGTGTTCTAGAACTTGACAAATTGGTAACTAGTACAGATGTGTACCTATGTAGTTAGCCCTTGACATCTTTTCCCTTTTTCTAGTTTATTAAAATATCAGTAGACATGATTATACAAGTAGTTATTAATTACTTGAAACAAGCCAATGATAGGAGCAGTAATAACATTTAGCAGATATAATTGTGGAGGATAGGCAAGATGCTTATCTGTTCAAAAGTTGTTTTTAAAGTCCTGGTAGTTAGCACTGCTGCCCTGCAGTGCTGAGGTCCTGGGTTCAATTCCACCTTGGACTTCATCTGCATGGAGTTTCTATGTTCTCCCCGCACTTGTGTGGGTTTCCTCTGGGCACTCCGGTTTCCTCCCACAGTCCAAAAACATACATCTGTGTGTGTGACAAAATAGGGAAACTAGATTGTGAGCTCCATGGGGCAGGGACTGAAGTGAATGATGAATCTCTGCAAAGCTCTGTGTAAAATAGTAGCGCTATATAAGAATGAATTAATAATAGACTTAATTGTAGTGTCTGGCAAAAGCAGCCATATAGTGGGAATGTGTCTGCTGCATCCAAGTCTGCTCCACACACACACGCAAAATGGTTGTGTACATGTTGTTGTTGTTTACATGTATACATGCATATATGGTAAACATAGATAACTTCAGATTTCCTCTATTTTACTTACCGGTACCTACCTTCTTATCTACCATTTCAGCCCTCCAGGTTCTCCAAGTAGCCTTGGGTTTTTCCCAGCATCTGCCAGCGTCAGCAGTATCCCCCCACACAGCACAGGTGCAGTGGTACGCATGCAGGGGCTGGCATACAATTCTGGTGTAAAGGAAATTCTGAATTTCTTCCAAGGATACCAGGTACGTCAACTTGTTTGTACTGTGACCTATTATTTCTTTGTCAGCAATGCCCTCTAGTGGACCAATTTGCATATAAATAGATTTTGCTGAGAAATTACCTTTTTCATCCGTACTGTCCCCCCACATTGGGGGGAGAGATTTTTGGACTTATTCATCAAAGTGTGAATTCAACTGGCAAAGTGAATTCTCATCACATTGGGTTGCTATGCTTCAATTATCTACTTATTTATGAAACATAGCAAAGCATTCCCATAGCAAAGCATCAGTAGCAGTCTCTTTTTTGTAGTGAGACATAGTCAGTCTGACCATAATATCCCTGCCATCATCCCAACAGGCCTATATTAATGTGCTAGGCTCTCAATGAATGTAAAATCCTGCTGGAGTCTTGCCGGACACCATTGTGTGTCAGGCTGACTTTAAGTTAGTCATTGTGATTGGATGAGCAGGGAAGCTTCTTTCACAATCTATAGAAGCCTCTCATGCATTGCTTTGTTTTGATGATGGAGTATACAATGCCATTGGTAATACCCAGCATTCTTTTCTTTACTACTCTGCTGAGGAGTGTTCTATTACTTTCTAGTACTCACCTGACGATGGGCTTCTGCCAGTGACTGATCAGACAAGGGCACTGCTTACTCATCCCAAGGAATGGGTTTGTATCTAGATGAGCCTGATGTGCCAGCATTTGGGAAGAGAAGGTAAGTACCATGTATATGAGATTAAATTCTTTCCAAGACTGTTAGTATTTTTTTTTTTTTAGAGTGACTGTGTCCCTGTGCTTACATACGGGATCAGTAAAGTTATCAACTGTTATGCTTTTTGTCACTGGTAAAGGCTGTAACATGGGTTTATAGATACAGACTGCTGCAAAGGAAGTAAGTGAGAGGTGTGTATGGAACTGACAATTAAAACAGCTGAAAATAAGTAAAACTGTAGATAATTCCATTTTCTACACCTCCCTCAGCACTGTATAGTTTTTCATTAGCAAAGATATGTAGTTTTCATAAAATTACTATTCAAGTACGATTTTGATGTCCTGCAAGCGGTCATCAGCGAACGCTTTAAAGGGATTCCAGTCTCGCTGAGACTGGAATCCCTTTAAAGCGTTAGCTGATCTCTGCATGCAGGACATCAGCGAGCGCATAACAGTCTGTGCGAAGTGAGGCGAAGGATCCTATGGTGAATTCCCCACCATGTCTTTTATCCTAAACATTGTGCCAGTAAGCTCACAAGACTGCACTGTTGAAAACAATGGTTTGTTTATTGCACCATACATTGCTTTTTTATGGATGTCAGGAATGAAATGGGATATTTTAAAAGTAGAAAATTTATAGTATGATAATATAACTTTAAAACTTAATGTCTCCAGCAAACTGTAGGCAACAGCACTGTTTCTTTAACAAATACATTTTATAAGACTTCATTGAGGAGTTTCCTTTCTTTGTTTTGGTCAGTAATGCAATGTGGCTGCTCTCCCTTTCATCTGCATTTGCTTAAGGTCTTGTGTGTTTGTGATATTTTTCTGTAACAGGCTTCTCCTGAGGACTTCTGGATATATATATACTCTGCTTGCCAAACAGGGATCCCTTGGTCCCATTCTTCATTATGCAATTGGCCAAACAAGCACAGAAATATGCTTGCCTAAATGGAACAAAATCACACACTACCTGAAGCCTCGAATTATTTTATTGGTCAAACTGGCATGGAATTTACCAGAAGCTCGACAGCTTGTGCATCTTGTCCAATAAGGGATGTTGGATGCTCTGAGATGAATATCATATCAAGCCTTCTAGAAGAATTCAAATGACTTTTTTTTTTTTTTTTTTTTTTTTTTTTTTTTTTAATATATTTATAAAATAGACTTATGTGGATAACTGTGCCTTTTGTTTGAGGGGTGCACTTTACCTTCTGTAATGAGGAATGCTGGAGAAACTATAGCAATAGTATAAAATGAAATAATATAAAATTAACGAAAAATGATAAATATTTAAAAAAAGAAAAAAAAAAGAAGAAATTCTATTATAGTCATTATTTTAGAACTTACATGTATTAATATTTTCTTGCTGGAGCAAAAAAAATTACATTTTTTTTTAAAGCCAATATACAACCTTTCTGCATAAGTAGTTTAAGTGTATTTGAACCCAAGTCTGTGTTTTTTTGTAAGCATTTTTTTTTTTTTTAAACGCAAAAGGACTTAGTAGTTTCTTAGTATAAAAACTGATCTTTCAACGTGCCCATTTAAATACATAGACAATTATTTTTTTTAAGTTTGGAAAAATAAATAAAAATGTTTGAAGTTAAGACGCTGGGTCTTCCTTTTGATAGAACCTTTGTGGCCCACATGCTAAAGCACTCTACCTTCTGCTTGTGTAATACACAGCAAGTTTGTTACATTCTCTGTATGTATTGAGATGTGTATAGATTTCAGCCCCTCTTTTGAGATGTAAGCAATATGTTTGTAGTGACACTGCTAATGTATGGGGTAGTGACTTCATTAATATATTGATTGGCTTGCAACGTGCATTTTGAAAATAGAAGGGAAACTCGTCGAAATCTTCTTGACATTTGTAGTGCAGTGCCTTGTATCAGGTAAGAGAATAAACTGATTTTCGCCACCATCTGTGAATGAAGCTATTGGCCTGTGGATTCTCGGTAAAAAGCTAAAATTTTCCGGTAAATAAAATATACAGTCACAGAGCTTTAGAGGAGAATAAAAGTGTCAGGCTATAATGTTTAAGCAGTTTAATGATCTGTGTTGAATGCACTTTTGCAAGGGCACAATTCAGAATGTGTGCAGTTGCATTAGCCTTTTAGTTATATCAATAAGTAAGGTTCAAGCAGGCAGAACTATATCAATAAAAATATATATATATATATATATTAGTAATTGTATAGAATGTTAAAGTTTTGAAAGTTTGTTTAGAATTTGTGCTTAATTTGAAAGAGTGTGTTGCATATGAATTATGTATTCTTTAATGACTTCCGTTTAAAAAGATCACTAATTAATGAACTATGAATGAATTGGCTCTATAATTCATAGTTTGACAAGTAAGTGGTATCGATTGAATTAAACTCTCCAAGATGAGCTTGCCTTCCACTTAATTTAAAGAACAGGGCATACTGCTCCCAGTTTCTATCCTGTATTAAACATAAGATCCAGGGCTATAGGTTTGTATTGTTTCGGCTATAAGCCTCATCCTGGTACATACAGCTCTACTGAAGGGAAGGTGGAGATGTGATGCTATGTAGAGTGCTCAGGACTATCTGTATGTGAAATGCAAATATGTAGGAATGGATTAGTCTGAACACTGTATTGTACACTGTGTTCTTGTATATGAATTTCCCCTGAAGTAGTCATCCATGCTAATAATGAACTAGTTGGCTAAATTCCACACTAATATTATGCTAGGTCCAACCTTTGTATCTTGGCTGTGATATTTTGGTGTTGGAAGTAGTAATTCCAGAGGTGCGGGGGGGGGGGGGGGGGGGGGGGGGGGGGGAGATAAATGTCTGGATGTTTATGGAAGGAACACGTTCCACTCATTAACTAAACTCCTTATTCATGTATGGACCATGCCCATATAGGCAGCCCCTGTAGTGACACTGTATATTGCTTTTACTCAAGAAGTCCTATTAAGCCAAACATGTAATCTCTACACATGATACTGTTGCATGTTGACCTGGTCTATAGCAACCACTTCTACCAGCGTTCTACAGTTTAAGGATGCCAATCATGCCATACTGAATAGTCTACTCTGTATCAAGCTAAAGAGTCCACGCTGTGGCTGCCCTTCCTTTCTCCAGTAACAAATTCTTCCCCCTCTCTGCCTGACGTGTAGGAATCTTTTTAAAAAAGTGTGACGTGCACTGCCTTAAATGATCATATATTTGTAAAAATTACTTCTGTGGTACAATTATACAGCAATTCCCATGGTCTCTTGTACACTTTAAATTCCATACTGTCCTTGCCAAAGCTTAAGTTGCAACAGGAAATCCATTGTAACCCACGAGCCAATCCCTATCCTTTAGTGTGTAGACTATTCCGCCAAAAAGATTTTTTTCCCCCCCTTTGGCTAATATGGGGATGCAAGCTGCCATTCAACAAATGTAGAATAAAGTGCAGTATACTAATCCTGTACAATGTATGTTCAGAAATTAATTGCAAGCCACGTGATTATGCATTGCTCTGAAGGCAGTACTATTTTTGTTTTGTATTTTTGTTATTATTAAATTTAACAATGCCATAGATGTATTTTCAAGAAAAAAAAAAGAAAAAATAGGAGAAAAGTCTATAAAATGTTTACATGTCGAAAACAACCTTTTTCCTGTTTATCATTTAGCAGAACCTTACGGGTCATTGTATTAAGCATCAATTAATAAACTTTGATTCATGTATTTTTCTTATGTTCTTGATGTAATTTTCTTTTTTTATTCATCTTGAAAAGCTTTTGTTTGTTTAAAATATATACTGTATATATTCCCAAGCTGGAGATTGCTTGATTAACCTTCTTTATGTTGCTAAAAACACCATTTTGGAATTTCAGTCTTTGTTTTAACACCTGCTTTTAAAACTGGCGAGGAGACACGGTTATAATAAACGCGCCGTTCTAGTGATGGCAAACTACACATGACTGCTTGGCATTCCGTGAAGAGAACAAAAACACAAGGAAAATTAAGGATTTAACTTCATAGATAACTCTCTTACTATTGCTACACATCCATAACTGCCATTCCAATCCAAATGGCAGATTTCTCTGGTGATACTGATCCTTTATAACAATGTTTGGGTGCTGAATTTACAATTCAGGGGGTAATTCAGCATAGTGCAAAGTTACCTCCGAATCATTCGCATCACTTCGCACATGCTGTTATGCGCTCGCTGATGTCCTGCATGTGGACATCAGTGAACGCTTTAAAGGGATTCCAGTCTCGGCGAGACCACTCGAGTCACCTCGCGACACTGGAATCCCTTTAAAGTGTTCACTGATGTCCACATGCAGGACATCAGCGAGCGCATAACAACATGTGCGAAGTGATGCGAATGATCCGGAGGTAACTTTGCACTATGCTGAATTACCCCCTCTAATTGGTTACTATTCCACAAGAGTCAGCTAGGAGTGGTGGAGAGTGGATGGCTAAATGTACACACATAGAATGGCTTCTATACAATGCTATTTTTTTTTACCCAGAATTCCTTCTTCCTGCTGCCATTTATTATAGGAGTAGTCTCTATTTGTTTGTGTCTCTCGCCATGACAATTTCAGAGCTCTGTTGTAAACCTAAAGGTTTGAATATTTTTTGATACAACAAACCTAACAGATCAATCAGTGTTCAGAAAACATGAGTCTGTGACTGGCTATTTCTGTTAGGATGAACTATGTAATTTTAATGAAAATTGCATGAGGAAGGTCTCTTATAGGTGCAAGTGTCACAAAATGGATAACTCTCTCTTAAAGGACCAATAACCCAAGAAATCACATTTGGTTTTCAATGGTAGTGTCCATACTTAATAATTACTGCTTGTTATCTTTGGATGTAAATAACTGATGTGTATTGATTTTGCCTTTTCTATTGTGTAGTCGCAGCCAATCCTATCTGTAAAATAAACCCCTGCTCTGTCCTTTAATTTCTATGAGACTGTAAATAATAGATTCATGAATTGTCTTAGCTCAATTTATTAAAAAAAGAAAAAAATGGCTGCAACCAGCGATGATTAAAACACAAAACAAAAAAAAAATGATGAATTTAACTTCCAAGGTGACATTTTTAAAAGTACTGCATATGAAAAGCTGCCATGTCAACAATGGCAATTTTTTCTGATGTTAGTGGAAAATTTTGTAGCACCTTGTAATGCAAGAACAGCATCCTTATATACACATTACAAATTTGCATGTTGCTTGCATGACGCTAAAAATGTAATGATGATGAGTGTTATGTGCCCAGAAATGTCATTACTTTACTATTTACTTATTTGATGTTGTCATTTGTCTTTGTATAGTTTTTATTTCATAATAAAATATTTTTTTCTCCTTATTGTTTTCATTGTGGTCTGTGCACGCATTATGATTCTATCCTCTTGTTTTAGGATCATCAGCAAACCTGGAAAACAGTAAATGGAGTACTGTATCTGTGCATATCTTATTGGCCTGTGTACATGCTAGACCTCTGCAGAACGTGTATTCCCTTAAGGGAGCACTATAGTGCTGATATAACTGCACACGTACATATAAAACTCCTTTTTACGAAGCCAATTCCTGACACAAATAGTGAAAAAAACATTTAGGGTCTTAATTAGTTTACATGAGATCTGACATTTTCCTACTCCTTCCCCCCCTTCTCTTTCTGTTCTGCAAGTCGGGCAACAAGAAAAAACTGAGTGAATGCTATTGGTTAAGCAGCATGCTGAAATTTTGGCTGCATAAATTAAGTTGGAATGCCGGAGATTACAGAGGGAAAGCTGACTTGTGCACATGTAGTAAGTAGTGCAAAAATGTCCAGGGGAGGGTAAAACTGGCCAGTATATGTCGCACACATTTCCTGGTGTAGGAGTTTATCAATGCTGCCTACTCAATCATTCTGCATCAGATGAAACCTCTACTAGGGAGAAACTCTTCTCACTAAGGTATAGTACTGCATATGTAAAGATGCAATTTGACTATAGTTCTCCTTCAGGGACGGTTCTACCGATGGGCAATGTGGGAGACTGCCCAGGGGCGCAATCTATTTGAGGGGCGCTTTCGCCCACATTGCCCATAGCTAAACTCGCCTCCTCCAGCGTTCCAGCGACGCACCTCCTCTAATGAGGTAAGTTGAATGCGACGCATTCCTTGGCTGCTTCGGGTCTTGTCTGCTGTATTCGGCAGCTGCCAGCAAGACCCGACGCATCTAAGGAGCGCCGTCACATTCAACTTACCTCATTAGAGGAAGTGTGTCGCGGGAACGCTGGAGGAGGTGATTGGGGGGCAGTTCACCCAGGGCGTCAATAGGGCTAGAACCACCCCGGTTCCCCTTTAATGAGGAAATAGCACATTTATTATAGTTGGCAAATGAAAATCAGAGTTTTCGCTCATTTGATTTGTTTTGCAGACTTTATCTTAATTACTTTTTCACCATTCTAAAGATCTTCTTGCTCAGTGATGCTCAACCTTTTTCAGCCTGGGGGCCATATAAATTTGCAACATGTGTGTCACAGTCTGCTTCAAAGTCACAACAAATTTTAAAGTTACAACTGCGACAATTTTACATAGTAAAGTCGCGACTGTGACAATATTCTCATTATCTGTTCTTAAAATTTACCCTGAAACTGTGTGCCGGTTTGCCTTTGGTGCAGCTGAGTATAATGTGGATATTTACCTGCCGCCGAAGCTCCTGGGCAGAGCCGGCTCTGGCTCTATTGGCGCCCTAGGTGCCCCCCCCCCCCCC
>WMED01012330.1:0-14864 GCA_019650415.1 Pipa parva
CCTTCCCCATAGAGCTTACAATCTAAATAGGAGGAAGACTTACATAAACAGATAGGAGGGCCACAAGTGCAGTAGCATAAAGTGACAGTTCATTTGGCTATAGGTGCCAATTAAATAAGAAAATAAATAAAAATTATAAATTTTATATAAATAGTTGCATATACTGTATAAAATATAGACATGAAAACCAGTGCTACTGCTCCAAGAGGTAAGATTTAAATTTAGATTTGAAGATATTTATGGATTTCTCCTGGCCGGGGTAGAGGGGTAGAATTCCAAAGATAAGGGGCAGCAAGAGAGAAGGGTTTAAGACGAGAACGGGCAGTCTTGGGGGGTATTCACTATCCTCCGAAGTGAGGCGAAGACTACGCACTTCACTTCGGAGGATGGTGAATTCCCCCCTTGGTGAGGGGTTCCTGAAGAAGGTTGCCTTGTGAAGAGCGGAGTTGATGGCTAGGCGCATATGAGCAAACAAGGGAAGATATGGAAGGAGGGACAACAGAGTGAAGTGATTTAAATGTCAAAAGTAGGACACTGTAAATAATACCTTTATTAACTGGGAGACAAGGAGCAGACAGGAGTTGGGAGGGAGATTAAAAGGGCTATTCACTAAGGTGCAAATTCAATTGTCAAATTCTCAAACAACAGATTCCCATAGGAAATCCGCAACCGGCGACAGTTTCCCCATTGTAAAGTCGTGACTGCAATAATTTTTAAAGTTGCGACTATGACAATTTTCCATAGTAAAATCGCGGCTGTGACAATATTCTCATTAAAAGTTGTGTCTGTGACAGTAGCAGTCTATTGTGAATGTCTTTAGCTGGTGAATTCATACCAATGCACAACAAGCTAGGTTCACACTAGCGTATTATGCTCAGCGCATAATACTGTAGTGTGGAAAAAAAGAATAATACGCCGAGCATACTTTTCTTTTAAAGTGACAGCGTATAATACACTGACCAAAATGCAACACACAGTATTCTGGACCCAATGTAAGTGTGTCATATGCTAGTGTTTCCGGAACTAGGTAAGTTCCATCGGCTTGCATTGAGCCATATATTTTTTTCACACTAGCATATTATGCGCTGAGCGTAATATACTAATTTGAACCTAGAATTGGAAAATACATATTCAGTAAGTGTGCCCAAAAGCTCAAGTATTAAAGCTAAATAGGTAAATATCATACTTTATAGCCAAAATGATTCAATAAAAAAATGTAAGCACATATGGAATATATAGTAACTTTAAATGCATTTGAGTCATTTCATTTTTTTTTGGGGGGGGGGGTTACTGTCTTTTTAATAACTTTGTTTATTTAAGCATTAAAACGAGAGACATTATCATCTCTCTTGAGTTGTCTCATTGGTTTTTGTTTGAATAAAATAGCAAGTAGACAAGTTTGTTTTCAGAATGAATGTCAACTGAATGTTTTTTGCAAGAAGGTTCATGATATCTGCTTAAATTTACATATTTATCTGCAGGTAATAAGTCATTAAAAATATATTTCCTTAAATGATATGCAGTGTACCCAAAATATTCTCCAACCTCTATTTGAAAATACATACGTAAATAGTTTTAGAATTTACATCCCTGTGTATTGGTTGTAGATAAAATATGTGGTTTTATGAAAGAAATAGCTACGAAATTTGCCATCAGTTAAGCATATTATATACATACGTAGTTCCTTAAGTACATATAAACACACTGGAGCTGTAAATGAACAATACTGCTTTTACCTGTGTAAGTCTTGCAGCTAAATTTTTCAAACATTTTAACAAATATATATTACCTAATAAAGAATGTAATTTATAATATGCTGCACTATTGTATACAAAAACATGAGAAAGAGCAGGAATACTTTCCCTATTCTATTGCATAGTGTTTTGCAGAGCTAAATCATTTTTTTAGAGAAAGACAATTATATCTGTGTTTTTAGCACAAGACATCATATTGTTTACTTTCTCAAACCTTTATTATGACTTCATCAATCTAGGTTTCATTTCACATTCATTCTCTAAATCTTACAGATATTTCATGCAAATGAATAATGCTGGTGGTCTGCCAGATTTAGCAATGTCAACTGGGGTTGAATGACATAGCTTCCCTGTTACTAAAATTTTTAATGCTGTGACAATTCCCCACAGGAATATAGATATAGTCATGTCAGGTTAAAATACATTTAAATAAAATTTCCTTTAATACCAAACAGTTCTTAAAAATATCCAAAGTAAGGTCTGGAGTAATAATATTGCCTTATCACAGTCCTTAGTTTTCCAAAAGTGTAAGTAAACCCTATTTATAAAGGTTGGCCCATTTAAGTATTGTAAAGTGGAAAAATGATTAGTAAAATCCTCTCTCACCTTTTCACTCTGCAGCACTTGTAATCCCTCTGTAAAATATTCCTCCTTACTGTAGAGAAGTAGTACACCTCCTCCCCTTCTCTGTATTGCAAACCTACTTTTTCCAACTCTCAGTTGAATGCTAAATGTACAAAGTATCAAAGCAGAAAGGATCAGGTTACACTAAACATGTAGTAGCAGAATGAGTCATTATGTGACCTCATTAGCGGGAGGGGGGCTTCTGGGCACTAACCAGGAAGAGAAAGTTACAGAGAGATCTTCTAGGATTAATGCAGCTTGATTATGAGGTGAGAACTCAAAAAACAAAATAGTTTTTACTTTTAAATGTTTAAGTTTATCTTTATACATTCTAAATATAATATCTATGTATAGTTTGGTCAATAACTTTACTTATACTTTAAGGTAAACCTGTCACTGATAAATCAAAATGTGACAGAAAGAAGAACGGCACCTGCTGAGCTATATTCTGTCAAGTATTAACTAAATAAGTACTTATATATATATATATAGTATATAATTAAAACAAGCAAATATGGTTCCTTGTTTTCTCAAGCATTCTAAACTAATGTGGAGCTTGTGGGTGCAAGAGCAGTCAATGTGGATCCATCACACATATCTTTTTTATTATGATATCCAATTTATCTTGTAACTGAAAGCTTCAGTCTACTATTTACTATTTCAATGTATCCTTAGATACAAGATGAATAAATGAAAGGGGTGCAGTTTCTCCGGGGGTTGTTGACAGGTTTCAGCCTAGAATGAAATGATATAAACACTCAGACTGTGCAAGAAGATCTTGCTAATGCCATACTACTGGAATAATTCCATGATGCCATATTTCTCATGGATCAATAACGTTGATTCATTTTATCTTCTCGAGCAAAGCATTTATTGTGAAAGACAAGCTTAATAAAACTTTCCCCCAAATCTATACACCTTTGATGAAATTTCAAACCTAATCAATGTAAAAATCACTTTTAAACAAATGATATTTTTCTGATAATATCTCTGGCTGTTACCTTGCATCCTTTCTTCATTTTACTCTAACTGTTCTCCCAATGTCACCCCAACTTATTAAGCTTGTGCAGATTCTCCGTACTCAAGACATTATTTATAACTATTCTGCTTGTCTTGTTTTAGTTTCTGACATTGATTTTACTTTAACTGTATTAATTTCCTGACAGTGGTTTAAAGCTACTGTCTAATGTTCAGTCTCTCATTATTTGTTGCACTTATTTGTTTTTTGTTTTTTTTTAATTTAAGAGACTGCTACTTTGCAGAAGGCTCAATTTGTACTTGTTGTAAGTGATTTGATCTGGCTTTGTATCATTTAACATCTCAGTAACGTGAAATTGAACAAACACAGTATGTCCTATGTCTCTTTAAAGAAGACATTCAAAGAAAAGGTTCCATTGGTCCCAGAGCGGTATGAAACCATTTTCAGCCTAGAGAGGCTTTATAGAAATAATTAAAACAGTTCTTTATAGACCTGCAAAAAAAGAAAACTGTAGACATTTAAAGTATGCAAGCTACACATCTTTAGTGACAAAAACAAATACAGTGCTGTGTATGACTGTATATTTATTAAACTCGGAAAAGCCGTTTGCGCTTTTTCCAAGTTTCATCGGGAGAAGGCTTTGAAGTTTATCCCATTAAGTATTGCGAGATACTTGCGATACTTGCCATGATAAACTTTTTTTTAAATTAAATATATCCATGGAAAGGGTAGCCATACAGTATAGCTACCTTTCCATAGATATATTTAATAAAAAAAGTTTGTCACAGCAAGTATCACACGAGTCAAATCTCACGATACTTACCGGGAGAAACTTCAAAGCCTTCTCCTGAGTTATTAAACTTGGAAAAGCACAAATGGCTTTTCTGAGATTAATAAATTTCACCCACCTGCAGGAGCAATGTACATATGAAATATTAAAAGGTAGTTAATTTAAGGCTGGGGCTAAAATTGCATTATAGTGCTTTGGGTTTAACCTCGCAAAAATACAAAAAGGTAATGTGGGTATTTTTCTATATGTTTATACTTATTACATAATAAATCAATAAAAATGATTGTATATATCTAACTGTTTCAGAATGAATAAATAGAAAAACATTGATCTGAAATGAAGTATCATACTGTCAATTAAAATTTATGATAGTTTATCTGTATTGTATTTTAGTAGCATAGGTTTTTATAAAATGTCATTTATACTACCAACATAATATATACAAATTATAAAGGGTTTAAGTGATAAACAATAGTGAAAAACACATAAACACAATAAATCAATTATTACATCAATAGTACATATGCCAACTATTGTTTTCCCTGGATAGAAAATAAAAATGTAATATCTCACCCTGCCACCTGCCTAATATTGTGCAGTTCTCACTTTGTCACCAGAATAGCTCTGGCACAATTAGGGATAGACTCCACAACCTCTGGAGGTTTCCTAAGTTATCTGTCTCCGAGATAGCAGCAGTTACTTTAAAAAGCATTTACCACAAGATATGAAGTAAGTCTTAGTAAGTCTTGGCTGGCCATGATCCTTCACTGGTGCACTCTTCTTATACCTTTCTTACGTTAACCACTGTACCCTGGGAACCTCCAAAAGTCCTGCTGTTTTAGAGATGATCTAACTCACTTCTTTATTCATCATCATTAGGCCATTGTCAGATCCTTACACTAACCCATCTCCTCCCTATATATCCCAACCCCTTAACAATTACCATTATAATAATAGAATGCCACCACCCGAAAGTGATTTTAATATTATACCGGCTTGGTGTATTCTAAACTTTATGGGGGGAATTTATCAATATCGAACAGATTTTATGATGGCCTTAATGCTGGAGAAATCATGTTTATTTCATTATTCTGGTATGACCAATTTAAAATATTTCAATCCTGTAAAAATCAGTGAAAAAACGTAATAAATATCTATATATTCAGTATATGGCCATATGCTCCATATTTTCCGTGTCCAGTGAATTTCATTATTTTGCTTTCTCAACAAGCTATAGCCAGTTACAGATATCTTTGGCACTGACATTAGCACAATTACACAAACATTTAAAGATAAGTCACAACAAAGTGTTCTTGGCAATCATATTAGAATTCAAATGACTCGACACCAAAATAATTTATCCCCAGGCCTGATCACGCCCACCTGGCATACCGGGCCTGCCCTCCTCTTCTTCCAGCTGTGTTATGTGACATCAAACATCACATAACTATGCCCCAATCCGACCTAGTTAGAATTACAGCAAAGCAGCAGATACTGTATGTAAAATATTCAACAAATAAATTAAAAATCTACCTGCCAATAAAACTTGAGTCTGCTTGTCATGTAGGCAGCTCACAACAAAGTCTAGTGGATGCTTAATATATTATATGTAGTATATACTGCTATACGCCACAGCTTCATGTAGGACTTGTTGATCCAAAGCTAAGGAAACATATATTCGCATTCTTTTTGATGTAGAAATGAAACCTGTTCATTTCAGATTGTCTCCGTGAATTAAAGTTTGATTTAAAAGCTGTAATTTCTGAAAACCTTCTTGTATATTCTTTTGTCCCTTATCTTTAAGAACTTCCCTTTCATTTCTAGTGCTCCACTTATTCATAAAGGCATTAATTTGAGATCAATCGATATCAGCTTTCATTTGCACTGTGGGATCAAATGTTAATTTTGCATTAAATGTATCATCATTAAGCTGTCTATGTTCCACTGTCTGTGATATATATAAAAATCCAAGTTCATAACAACCACAACCCTCCTTAATCAGTTATTTTAATTATGATAGTCCGGTAGTATGACAACTCCTTAATATATAATATATCCATTCTATTTATGCAGCTTTTGATTTTTTAAGATCTTATTATTACGCTTCAAGTATAAGTATTGCCCTCGTTGTTTGTTACCCAATTAGTTTTCTTTAAATGATAATTTATAGTTTATAGACAGTAGTCATTGTTATCAAAATCAAGGATCAAGAAGAAAGCATACTTTTAAAAACGAACATGCTGTATGCATACATTTCAATAAGTAATTATACTTTTTAAGCGTTGTTGAAAATAGTAGTGGTAAAGAGTTGCTGTGCAGGAATGTTTGCATACACTCAATAGGTTCTTTATAAAATATGCTAACATATTCAGCATGGTTTGTTTTAAAGGTTAATTTTCTTTTTTAAAGGTCATTTCACATGAATTTTAAAGCATGCTAAATAAAAAAAAAATTGGTCTTCCTCGGTCGGCTTCAAAATTGTTTTGGACTATTTTAATTAACTGGGAAGGAAAATCAATTGCATTTTTGTTTTTACATTGTTCTTTGTTTACTATGTAAATAATAGATTTTTTTCAACTTCTTTTTTATTAAAGTTTAGCATTTAAGACAGTAGGATACGTACACAGCTGTCAAAGTAATTGAACAGTTATGTTTGCATATTAACAAATAGTAACAATGATGATAAATTTACACACTTACTTGCTTAAGACATTTTCTATAAGCGTTGTGAAATAAAGGTAGAGGTGACACGATAAGGAAAGGAAAGAGTTAAAAAAAAAAAAAAAAAAGCAAAAGTAAGGGACCTGGTTGGGGAAATAAGAAAGTAGTATGCAATGTTATATATTTTTAGTTTTCCGATACGGATTGTACAGAGAACAATGGTTTTTACACAGATTTGTTACTAGGATGCTATAATGCCCAAACTACAACAGGAGAACACTTGCTATATGTTGCTATTTATATTTATCATTAGGGTTGATTTCTTTTATCACTTGTGAGATAGAAGGGATCTTAGTAGTCTGCGAAGGAGGATTATTCCTGCTATCAGCAAATGTTACAAATTCACATTAAAGGAACTATTATAATCTGAATTATGAATTCCAAATAAAATGAGCTGTGGAACAAGTATTTATTGTACTGTCATTATTTGCTATTTTATATACTACTAGCTTACCCATCGCGCGTTGCTGCAATATCAGGAAAAAGGAAATTCAAGAAATCAATTTGCATTATGTCATTTTTATTAATATTTATTTATTTTCATCAGAAAATCATTTGAAAGTGTCATTTAAATTCTATTTATTTATTTGAGTGCTTGTGGATACACTATATTTTTGGTTTTTCCATCTGGAGCGTATATGAATAAATCAGGTTTTTCGATGCGTGAGCAGGTCACATACAGTTGTCCATGTGAGAAACATGGATTCTCCAAATCTAGCCCTGTACACACTTGCAGCGATTGTCCTTGTGCTTTGTTGATGGTCATTGCAAAAGCGAGTCGCACCAGAAACTGCAAATGTTTGAACTCAAATGGAATATCTCTTGGGATCATTGGAATATGTGGCAACAGTATATCTTCCCCCTTGAATTTCCCATTCAGAATTGTAGCTTCGATGACATTGTTTTTCATACAAGTTTCATGGCAATCGGATGAATAATGCATTTTTTGCTAGTTATGCCCCTACGTGGAATAGGGGACGAAATTTACTATGCCAGAAACCTTCCTGGGAGTGTACATAACAACTTCCCAAACTTTTATGCCGATTGGATGAATGGTGTAGTAATGCATAAAGGACACACATACACACACACATTCATTTCTATATATATAGATTTGCTATCATCAACGGTTGACATGAGGTGGACATTCAAATAATAAGTGTTTTAGGGTGCCTGTTCATCCAGCATAGAGGAGAGATGGTAGGGTGTGCAAGTATTTTGTTGAGCATAACAGGTGTAAGGTACCAGTGAAACAAAATTTTAAAGTATGTCTCTATGTGGTTATAGCATCTGTTAGCTTTTGTTAATCCCAAATTTGCTGTTTTTCCATTGTTCTGATGAGAATGATATAGACAGGTTAGATTCCCATTTCTAAATTTGAGCTGTCTTGCTTAGCTATGGAGAAAAAGATAACATCTTATCTAAGAGAGTTCCTGGAACATTGATATTTTAGGGGCATATTTTCTCCATGATGGTGGAAGATGGAATTGCTAGCCTGGGTATGTTTGGCTTAGAAAATGACTTATTTGAAGATACTGTATTTGTAAAATTCAGATTAATGAAGCCATATTTCTGTTTGAAGTTGGATAATAGAGTTTAGGTTCTTATCTATTGGTAATTGGCCCAAGCATGCAATTCCCTTATCAAACCAGGTATGAAAGTTGTTGCTTGAAATGCAGTGTAACAAAGTTAATATTGGCAGTGGTGGGTTTATAGGTGAAATGAAAGGTCATGTGTACATTAGATTTCTGTCAAGAGTAAATCTCTTCTTAGTAATAGTGGATGATACAGGTATAAGAATGTGCATTAGTAGATGACCATAAAGTATAAAATAATAATTATCCTTGACCAAATGAACTAGTTTCTGTTTCTACTCATTTTTACAAACCTCTAAAATTATAACCTTTTGTTACCAGAGAATGTTAGATACTGCTAGCCCTACTACCTTCTAGGACAGTAAAGAGTAGACATTGATACCCTTTTGGTTTTGTTTGACCAAAAGAAGTTTGTTAGGAAGTTTTGAAACTACAGTATATAGCCTGGGTAAACAAATGCACATGAATTAATTTTATGTTTTTAAAGGGTAACCACACTATATAGCTTTAAAAGCTATGTTGAAAATTTGCATATTATTTTATATTATGTTAGTTTAGAATTTGATAGTACATTTATTTCATTCATTCATAAAATGAATATGTAATGGGGGTGTGTGAAATTTTATAGATCTGTTTATTTATTTTTATTGCTTGACTCATGAGAGAGAAGCATATTGTGTACAATTACATTTCCAGCTCTATGCATCCAATTTGTAATATTTGGTTTAATAAACAGAAACATCTTCTTTCAAAGATGCTTCTGCCTGAAGGGTTGTGACTAATCACATACGTATATAGACTTACCATGTTTATTCAATATTAAGTTAGTATTTGATTATGACATTTTAAATTCAACATTGCAATCATTTTACTAAATATGTACGACTTTATCAAATATGTTCCATGAACTAACACTGTTGAAAAAGAATTTACATGCTATGAATTTATTATTTTTCAAAACAATAGTTTCTAATCCTTTTTACCAAATGTTTTCTTTCAGTCTTCCAATTAAATATTTTCATATTTTTCAAAACAAACTGACTTATTGTACAATTATTGTAGCACTGATTTCTTTTTTTTTTATGTTTATTTATTTTGTGTCATGTTGCCTACTTCCACATTTCCCCTTTATGGAGTCCCCTTTGTGTATTCATAGTTTTTTTTTACTTTAAAATCTATAGATTTTAGTTTAGTCTTGATTTTATTTTAATTGACTAATTTATTTTCATGTACAATGTACACGTTCTCGTAAAATAAACTGTTAGAGGGCTGGTTAGTTAAAAATCAGAGAATCATATGTGTCTCATATTCTATAATTTTTGAACAACATATATTTAGTGATTTTTTTACTCTTAAAAAGTGTGTACTTGACAGCGTAACTACTTCATTACACTGGCAACTGGGCTACTAACACCATGCAAGGCATATTGTCTGATTCTTTTCATGATCTCTGTATATTTTAATTTCTCATCCATGCCAACACAACTCACCTTATCATCATATGTTTGTTGTGGAGTAAATAAGATGCCATTTATTTGGTGAAGAGGCCTGGCATTCCTGGAATATTGAGGTCATGTTGCCACTATACGGTGATTTTTAAATGAAGCTGCTGCTATTCTAAGAGTGTTTGAAGTTCCTCCAAACAAGACATCTCCAGAAAAGGTAAATCTCTTTCTAAGTGTTAAATCAAAATAAATCCCTTTTCTGATACAGGTGATGGAGGTTATAGGCTTATTTCTCTCAACTTGTCACTATACAGGAAAACTCTGACAACTGGGCATAAATGTTTTCCTCTTTTATATGCATGCTAGTAAAGACTGCATTGAAAATTTCAGATCATTTTAATAGTATATAAGTTATTATGTACAAAAAATGAATTCTATTTAGAACAGGTTCAAAACTATTTTTATCTGGGCATCCGTGAACAAACAAATGTTTTTATCCTCACTGGGACCTTTATTAAGTCTGGTTTTAACTCTACACATGTATTTAATCCTGCCACGCATGGAACTTTTTAAATTATTTTTTTACATTTTCTTTAATAAATTATATTTTGACTTTATGTCTATCCTGCATCAATGACCCAGTTATTTCTCAATTGTACTACAACAAAAATCAGAGGCAACAAACTGAACATCACAAACATTAATATACTAGTATATATATGCATATTTTGTTAAAATATTTTGAATAAATTTGCATGTATATATTTAAGCTATTATTTTAAAGAAAGAACATAGGTATAGGGAAAGTATCTGGTCTTTTAACTAAAAGTCCTAAGTCATCAAAAAATATTACCGTATTTTCCGGACTATAAGGCGCACTTAAAATGCTGAGATTTTCTCAGCAATACTAAGTGCGCCTTATAGCCCGGTGCGCCTAATCTATGGACTGACCTCAGGCATCAGGCAGGCATCAGCACTCAGCAGGCATGGCGGGCAGACCGTGCAGGCATCGGGAAGACCGTGCAGGCATCGGGCAGACATGTGCAGGCATCGGGCAGACATGTGCAGGCATCGGGCAGACATGGCAGGCATCGGGCAGGCATTGGGCAGACTTCGGGCAACACGCGGCAGTTAATGAGGCAGTGAATGTTCATGAGCCGGATATCGTCATCGCGCTGTGCCTTATAACCCGGTGCGCCTTATGTGAGGACTCAGACCTGATAGAAGCCACTGAAGGTAAGTGCGGCTTATATTCCGGTGCGCCTTATGGCCCGGAAAATACGGTATATTACCGCCTCTTCTGATAAACAGATAGGGGGCCCTTCTTTTTGAATACATGTTTGAGCTGATATAAGTATTTTGGTTCTATTTGTTTGGAGCCAAGTTGGGACCCTCAATGCAACTATGGTCCTGATTAAATGTTATATTATACCCAAGGACCTGGTTTTTCAGGAAGTAATCCTAATAATAACTATGGCAACCAATTTTTGTCGGTTCTGTCATAAAATACCTGATACACGATAATTCAAAATTCCCTGAATGGGAGAGCATTATGAGATGCTTCCAAGTAAACTGTGCCCAGAAGGAATATGGATAACCTTTCTGAACCCATTTAAAGCAACATGTTTAGGTTTATCTGCTATTATGACTTAATTCTGCTGTACAAAAAATATTTGTTTTGTTTTATTACAAAATTTGTTTAAGCCCAACAATATTATCACATCAAACATGTGCTATGACTAACCACCTAATCCAATATTTGCAGAGCTTGCACCCTGAGAGGAAGAGTGCAATGTCTAGCTGGAATAAATATAGTTGGACCCTGACAGAGATGGGAGTTGCTCTATTTAACAAGCATTTACTACATAAGTAACTGTAAAATCCCATATTAATGGTGGTTTTATAAAATATAAAATCTCTAAATTGTGAGTACCAGGAACTTTAGATAATTGTTAAATTTTTACTAATAGATTCATTATGAATGTCATAATGACATATGCAATCCCCACAAGATATTCAGTTATTAACCTAAGTATACAAGACAGTGAAGGATATGTCTGTGAACCTGCTAATTTAGCACAATGCACTTGGAGATGTAAAGAATTTGCCTTAATAATTTAAGTTGTTACCTTCATTATGCATAGTATCTGCTGCTTTAGATTTTCATAGAGTTATTGCAATAGTTGATCACCTACTCTTTCTGGATTAATATATAGAAACAAAGATGTAAAAGGTGTATTCAAGTTTATTAAAAACCTACTGTGTTTTTGTAAGATGCAGTTGGTAGTGTTGGTTTTATAGTATATGAAATAAAGGTAGATATTACCATAATTAAAATAATTATTATAAGATTAATTTATTTTCATTAAGGATAATACAAATTTGGCTAAACAGAATTAAATTGTATTCATATGGTAAAATGACTTTGGTGACATGATGCTTAGATAAAAACTATTGATATACATTTTCAAAAAGGATAGCTAAATGCACAAAAATATCATAATACAACATATTATACCACACAGTCACCTGTTAACATAGTTAAACTTTGATGAGTTTTACACAGTCAATCCATTCATCACAAGAGGTTGTAATGATATTCTTTTAAATATAATTTGCAAAAATATATATAAATCAATATATATCCAGTATGTACTGGTATTTATAAATGACCAATAACATGTGGAAATATAATCAAGCCATGTGGCAGATATCTCTACCCAACACTTGTAGACAAGAACTAGTATTTTTTTTTTTTGACAGTTTTTGCCATTTTATATTTTCAGAATACAGAGATCCTCGATCCGCCATTGAACAATAAATAATACATATTTAATAAGTGCCTAACAATGGTGTTTATTTTTAAAATCACAAATTGAAAACAGATGTTACATATATTACAGATATAAAGGCATATGCACTTTCAGATTTTAGTATTATTGTCTTTTTAATGTTCTCTCTTTAGACCCATGAGTTCTTCTGCACATTCCTTTTTACTGCAACCAAAATTGGTTTTATTTTTTTTTCTTTGTGTTTTATCTAACCATTCCTTAGAGAGTACACAAGAACAACTCTGAACATTTTCCGTAAAGAGATCATTTAAAATGTGCGCATGCTGCTATTATGCCATGCCATAATTTATAAAATCTTAACACCTAGGCTAAAATTAATTCAGTATGATCAGACCTAACAATCGTAATGCAGATATGCTGAGTAATTTCCAGTAATTTTTCCCTAACCGTTGCTAATACATTTGTTTAAAAAGGGTTACCGGACAAAAAGTTATTGTGATTAAAATGTAAATAGGTTTGATCATGCTTTTCAATGTCATTAAAGGAAAAATAAGGGCCAACCAAATAGTTAACCTACAAAATTACAGTAATTATTTGTAAGAGTCCCAGTTGGGAAGGGATATTTTAAAATATAAGGTGAACAATTATATTAAGAAGAGAAATGTTAAAGGAAAAGTTTAGTTACCAAGAGATATTTGTCTGTGCATTATTTTTGATGTATGCCAGTTTCTTCTAATAGCTAATGTCCTGTCCCCTACTTCCTCTTCAGCAGTTCAGCTTGGAATCTGAAATCTCATATTTGAGTGAAAAATTTAGGAATGGTAAATAACCAGAAACTTTTGTGTGTAATATTTCAGAGAACTGCCCCTACTTCTTTCTGATTGTTCTTTTGGAATTGTCAAGACTAAGGATTAAGTCAGCGGCATGAACTTCCAAAATGTTCAGCTGGAAAAGTGCAAATACATTTTCAGTAACCCACTGTAATTATTGTTTGATGTGTGCAAGTGTTTTGCTGGTTCATGATTTATAAATATGGTTACTAAAGAGAACCTACTGATTAACTGGACCAGCTTAAGAAGAAAACACATGGATCCTCGGCACTGGATTTTTAGTAAATATTCCCTGGCATGTGCTATTAACCATCACTGCACATGAGTAAAGGGAGTAGTTTGTCATAAGTCAAAATCTGACTGGGTGTTAAACTGGTTTTGCTGGTAGGTTGATTTGCTGTTTGGAAAGGATAGTGTCTATTGCAATCCTAAACATTAACTTCATAAATTTATTTACAACTATTATTTTTTTCAATCTTTTGCTTATTTTACAATGATTATTATTGAAGAGAGCAGCATCGTACACTGTTGATTAGTACACTGTTGGATTTGGACTTTAATTTGGGACATTTTGTATGTGGACTTTTTTTACACACAGATTTTGATTTATTATTCACACACTTCATCATTTAGCGCATCCCATTTCTTCTTTGAGTTTCTTATTTTACAATGGGAATGCCCTATACTTTGTATTTAACCCGTTAAGGCAACGGTTGACTGCAAGGTGGAAGTTATATAGAACAGTGTCTTTTTGTGAATTGTGTTTTTTTTTTTTTAAACAAGTAAAATAAAGTACTTGGATAGTCTCAGAACTGCAATTAATTCTATAATTGTCTAATTATTGTAAGGATATTTGAGAATAGTCAATGCTTATTAAGGAATGGTAGCAAGGAGCTATAGGAAAACTAGGTTTGGTATCTAACAGGCAGTTTTAGGATACAGTTAACAAATAATTTTGGAATAACAGGATGGAGACAAAGATTGGATTCACTAGGAAAAGATTGTTAAAGTATTGCATTTTCTAATGAAAGTAGTCAGTGACCCCACAGTGGAAGAAATGTCAATGATGAAATAGTTATTTAGCTGATGCAAGTAAATTAGGCCATAGCATAATGACAAGTGTTCATACTCCTGAATAACCTTCCACTCAAGTCTTTCAAAGGTTATTCTCTTGTATGACCTATTCTCAAACCAAGGTTCTACTGTCATTGATGTGAAGTATGAGAAAGAGTTTACCTCCCTTTTTTTTTAGGTTTTTTTCTTCCCGGATCAAAATAGTACTGAGCATCGTGCAAGTTAATACAGTGGGGGAAAAAAGTATTTAGTCAGCCACC
>WMED01012331.1:0-14863 GCA_019650415.1 Pipa parva
TCCATATATTGGTTTTAGTGGGCTCTGTCTCTATTCATATTCAGTTCATACAGGTCGCACCAGGGATTCTATATCTACTGTATTATTTACATTTATTATAGAGCCAATTTGAGGTCTGTCTGTGTAAAGATAGTATCTCTAAGCACAAGTCTAAGGCTATGTTCACACTAGAGTATTATGCGCAGCACATAATACGCTAGTGTGAAAAAAAAAAAAATAGAAAAATGCACCGAGCATATTTTTCCATTGTACTTACCAGAGACAGTGCAGACGCTCCCTTGGCATTCACAGCACTTCCTATGTGGGCGCATTTTGTTCACGGCGTATCATACGCCAGCCAAAATGTGACACACAGCACTCCGGACCCAGTGCATGCACATCATACGCTAGTGTGTCCGGAACTAGGTAAGTACTATCGGCTTTCATTGAGCCATATTTTTTTTTTTTACACTAGAGTATTATGGGCTGCGCTAATACGTTAGTGTAAACCTAGTCTAAGGGGGTTATTCTCTAAAGTCCAAGTTGTTGCGTAAAGGTGTGAATTCACCAGCTAAAGACAGTCACATTAGACTGCTGCTGTCACAGTCAAGTCTTTATAATGAGAATATTGTCACAGTCACGACTTTACTATGGAAATATTGTTGCAGTGGCAACTTTACAACAGGAGAATTGTCGCAGTCGTGCATTTGCTATGGGAATACGCTGTTTGTGAATTCAGCAGTCGAATTTGGACTTTAGAGAATAACCCCCTAAATGTCTGTATTTGTACGGTATTTGTGTGTGAGTGTGTGTAAGAACATGTATGTTCAAAAATGCACTCATTTTGAATTCATCTCAGGAGTTTCCTGCTATATAATTGACAATAGTCTTTACAGTTTCACCTTGCGTTGTTCCACATTTTAGCAGAGCACACTATTCCAATGTATGATTGCATGTTGTTCTCTAGGAAACAGTAAAAAATGTAATGTTTTGTCCGCTTCTCAGCTTCATATTGATGCAGTACTACATCCTCTTTTCTTTTTTTTTTTCTTTTTTTCTTTGCTAATTATAAACAGAGATTCCAAAAGAAACAGTAGATATAGTAATAATTTTAATTTTCTGCAGCAGAAATGCAGAAATACTCCTATATTTCTTTAGCAAAGTTAAGCAAAGTTGTTGGGTTTTTTTTTTGTGTTTTTGTTTTTTTATAAACTTAGAGGAAAAAATAAAATAACTGCTTTTACCCCTTGGGTCTATCAAGGGTCTCTTAATATGAGACATTTTACAATTTTGTGTTTCATTCTCACAATGTAATTTAAAATGATTAGGCAGTGAAATCAATTTCCTTCCACAGGAAATTAAATTCATCCTTATCTGGGATCCCAACCTCCTCTGCCAAATCCTTGATAAACACCATTTCTCTTTAGTTTATTTCTTTTGGATTTTCTTTCCTTTCAGCCCTAAGGATTTCCTTTAATAACACTGACAATAAAGTCTCTATTTGTTTTAGCGAGTTTAGCATTCATGATTGTAGTGACCATGGTGATGGTGATGCTGATGGATTATCTTGAGATATATATCTGAGGGAATCCGTGATGTTCTTTTGAGTTCGCTTTCCTCTCTTGTACAGCCAAATAGCAGTCTGTATTCCCCAGTAATTTGTCTGTTGATTTACAGTACTTAAAAAAAAAAAAGACAATATGTAAAAGAATGTATATGCAAGATTAATTAGTTGCCTTCAGAACTGTGTGTATAATATTGTACAAATGTTACTTATGACCAGATAAATTTGCTGTTGCAAAAGTAAATAGCCTGAGAAAATAAAGGTTATTAAAATGTCTGGAGTAGCTTGATAATATTACTATCAATAGAGATTTTTTAGCAGTTAATCTCTGTAAAGGTCTGCATTAGTTACTAAAAACAAACAAACAAAATAACTGTCCATGTATGTTTTCTAATATAGTCAAATAAAGTTAATTTAGATGTAAATTCCAGTGCAAAATAACGTATATTGGTAATCCGGATGTAAATACTTATTATTATGTATTTAAGAAAGGATTTTATTTTACACTTGAAAGTCTGTTCCTTTTGAACCTGCAGTGTTCATTATCTGATTGTCTGATAATTTGATTTCAGTCAAATCCCCACGGTAATTCATAAAGTAAAGATTGCAACACAACGATTAAGAATGCTTTGTTAAAGAAATGTAAAAAAAAAAAAAAAAGTTGCATTATTTATAAACAAATTCAGTTAAAAACATGAGTAATTTTCACTGTAAATGAGTATTTTGTGAGTGTTAATAAAAATGGATCTTAACTTGTAGATAATTGTTTTAGCTATAGTGGACTGTGTTAATCAGCAGAAGCTAGACTAAACAAGGTACTGGTCTGTATTACAATAGTTATAGAGGAAAGTTTGTTTCTTTAGAAACTGTTGGTTTGTCCTCAACTTTATTGTAAAGTAGATTGTCAGGGTCCAGTTAATAAAACACACAACACAGAAGTACTTAATTAAAACATTTCAGGAAACCAGTTTGTCCTGGTTAAAACTGAAGGACATAATTACATAATTATTTTTTTCCACCTATTCAAAATAAGTTTAACATCCATTGTGGGTAAAATGTTTGAAGGCTTTCTAAGAGATGCTATTGTGGAGTATCTCAATGTAAACAAATGCAAATCAGCATAGGCTTATGAGGGATCATAATAACATAGTAACATATGTAGTTTTAGCATTGAGGCTAGGTTCACACGAGTGTACGATGCGCAGCGCGCCATACGCTCATGTGAAGAAAAAAAGCATATTTTTCTATTGTACTTACCAGCGACAGAATGCTCCATCGACATTCCCATCACTTCCTGTGTGTCGCATTTTGGACGCAGCGTATACACACTGGTCAAAATGCGACACACAGCATTCTGGACTCAGCATATACGCATCATATGCTGGTGTGTCCAAAACTAGGTAAGTATTGTCTGCCTTCATTGAGCCGTATTTTTTTTTTATTACACAAGCGCATCATACACTCATGTGAACCCAGTCTTAAGCTAAAACAGCCCTTCACAGGGCTTGACTTTGCTTTTTCCTGAAAAACTACATCTTTTTCTAGTTTAGCAGTTGCTCAGTGTTTAAATGGCTTCTATTGCAGTGCAGTACCTTCATATACAGTATGTCTTCTATTAACTCTAACAGCAATATGCATCTTTATTAAATGACATTCATTAAAGGATAATTGTGTCATTTACTGTACAATTTAAAACCTGGCTCTTAGAAACCTTAGAATAGTTTTTCCTATAATTTTACACAGGCAGGTGTTTTTATGGGATTCTAAGTTTTTCTCCCTAGAGCCTGTTTATTGATTTTCAGATAGCCTTAATGCTTTTTATATAACTATTACTAACCCCCTTAATGACAGTGTTCATCTAACACTGCACCCAGGCCATTCAGACACACCCAAGTTTTATTGCATATTGTATTATATTGGTACTATATATCCCTTTGATCACTAAGTGGTTTTATATTTGACAGAGACAAATTATTCTCCTGCTGGCAAATTGATTTCTTGATAATACCTGATACAACCATCTGATTGATGAACCATCATACGTTCTAAAATGAAGTCTCATAAATTTTAATTAACTTGTTAAGGCACTTGGCTGCTTCAACCCGAAACAAAAGCAAAAGAAATACTTCTATCATTGCCTGTTCTTATTATGGACCTTGTGAAGATGACAAGAATTCTTTAAGTTCGTGTTGATTAAAGCCTTGTGCATATGTCATAGTTGACCAGAACATTTATTCTAGAGAAATGACATGAGTTCAGATTAATAGGTATTGCTGTTATTTTGTGCCTTTGGAACATTGTTATTGCAAAAAAGGCAGTAAAAAGGTGCTTATGGAAAATCGCTGATGAAGAAAATCCTCTTCAATTCATAGGAATGGATTCAACTGAATCCAACGGAAAGTAGGAGACATTAGAGGACATTTTCCTGTATTGTCGATATTCGATTACCAGTTACTGGAAGAGAAATACAGGAAAATGTCCTGTAATGTCTCCTACTTTCTGTTGGATTCAGTTGAATCCATTCCTATGATTTGAAGAGGATTTTCTTTGAGAGATTTTTCATAGGCGCTTTTTCCCTGCTTTTTTGTTATTATAAAATGTTATGTGAGTTTGCAGATGCATCGCTTTTATACGCTGTGTGTGAACGCAACTATTAATTCCTATTGAAACTAATCTAGTCACATAAAATACACCGCATTCAAGAAATAGTACAGGTAGCGTTCTAGCGTAATACACTCTCAATGGAAAACTAATGTGAACACTTTTCTTCCATTTGCATTGTTCTCTACGTAGATTCTCTGGTGTCTATTATGGGCGTATTTTTGCCAGAGATTTTTTTTTTAAATACGCTCAGGGCTTTTTTTGTGCCGGTACGCACCGGTACGGCATACTGGAAAATGCCGAGCCTAGGGGTAGCAGGAGGGGGGCGCTATCTTAGTACCGTCCCCTCTCCTTACCTACCCCCTCCTCGGCCCGGCTGTCACAGTATGAAATTAATTAATTACACTTTAATGTTGGGGTTACAAAGAAATGCATTAGGAGCTATTTTCTGACTACAGCTAGTGTCACATTGTGGCGCAGGGAAAAGTATTCTAACATCTAACTGCTGAGAACTTAAAATGATTGTTGTACTGGTATTAGCTCTTCTTAGCTATTCTTGACATCATTTATCTTCTTGCTGCCTCTGTTGTGCCATTCAGTATCTTTTAATTCTGTGACATGCTTCATATTTATTGATTATACTTATATTTATGAGAAATTAATTAATGTGTATCGGAAAATATTTTTTTTACAAAAAAAGCACTGAATACGCTGCACACAATAGGCTAATGTGAACCTATCCTAAGGAAAACTAAATGCTTGTTTTTCTGAAGGGGGAGTGAAATACTTACCGATTTGCCTCTCTGTTGCCTCAACATTGCTCTTCATTACTTCTATGTACAGGCTGAAATCCCCTTCACTTCTTGTTTCTTCTTGAAATTCGGGAGGAGAGCAAGCGCAGAAGTAGTTTTACATCAGAATTCTGCTTCTGCTCTTGCTCTACTTGCCAAATTTCAGGTTGGAGCAGGAAGTGAAGAGCATTGCAGCAGAGTGGTTTTGAGACAAGCAGGAGGCAGCACTGCAGGATAGAAGTACATTTGTAAGTGTCTCACCCCCACCCTTCAGAATCACCCCTAGGAAAATAAGTGTTTAGTGACTTTTTATAATTACTGTATGATGCAGTTATGATACCTGGGCAACATAAAGTTTCTACAGTATGTCTCTTTCCTTCTACATCTCTCACGTACAATATTCTGATTATAGGGTTTGCAGATTGGTACTAAGGAACTTGAAGAGATGGGTGCTAAGTTCTGTGTAGGATTACTGCGTTTGAAGAGGTTGACCTCACCTATGGAACTAACACTTCCTCCTAGTCTCCTTGACATTGAAAATGATCTGATTGAGTCCAGCTGCAAGGTTGCAAGGTATTAGAGTTTATTTTTATATGAAACTGACAAGTGTCTTGTGCAATTTAAGATTTTTTTACTTTGATAAGATATAACTTAATGCACAACTGCTAGAGAATTTATCAAATGGTGTTAATGTAAGAAATGGATGCATAGTAGTTTTTTGTTTTTTTTATTACTATTTTGCATCAAATTTATACCAGTGTATAATTCCCTTTAGTCCATATTTGCCCCAGTTCATTTTTTTTTTCCAAAAATGAGCATTTAAAACCAAGCCTAACTGGTGTTCAAAATGTAGACATCAAGACCTATTTTCAGAAGGAAAACTAATGCCTGCCTGAACCCAGGTGTCAGAATGGCATTTATGATCTAACACTAAGGAGTGATTTGTTTGAAAAAGTTATCGATTCCTATTTGTGTTATTGTTAATTAAATAAACTGTTTATTGTCAAAAGAATATGCACAAGTTGAAAATTAACATTTTTTACACAAATCAGTCATTCATGTAAAGAAAAAAAGACGCAAAATGGGAATTGCTAATGTTTTTGTTTTTTTTTACACAAAATTCAAATTTATCAAGTCATGCTTAATAATGCAAATCTATTATTTTTAGCATCCTTTTTTGCCATTGTAATAATGCCACTTAGTACATTTCCCCCTTGATACCTTACTTTTGTTCCCGTTTAAGATCATTATGTATGTAGATTAAACTCATGTTTGTACCATTTGCCTATTTAACACTGAGCAGTTTTTTGTTAATTGTTAATATAATGGTATAAATACATTTACTCAGCAGCATTTTCTTTTCACTTTTCTAGCTAGACTTTAACATCACTTTACTTTGTAGTCCACAATCCTGACTGATCTCCAGTACCCATAGCCGATGTAGCCAGTATCACATTTAGTAGCCCTTTATTTTGTTACACCTCTGTGGATTCTCGTAATAGACATAGGAAGCATAAGTGAGGAGATGGTCACTGAATTCCCCGCAGAGTTGGGTGTTTTTATAACTTGACATAAAAGAATCTGACACAAAGAAACTAAAAATGCTTTCCTACAAATGTAGACTTAGTTTATTATAATTCAAAAATCATTGAAGGGGTTATTCATCAAAAAGTACACCCGCTGTGTAGTAATGTCACTTGTATATATTCACTGTTCTGTGTAATGTGTCTGAGGTGGAGCAAACTGAAGAGTAGTAATTTCTGAGCATTGTCCGATGAATTCATCATGAATAGGCCAATTGTGGTGATGGAATGTTATCTTTACATGTATCTGCTTAAAAGAAACTGCCACTGTAGCTATCTTTCTACTAGATTTTAACAGCTATGGACTGATAATATGCATGTATTTACATACAGGACAATGTGACCATTTTGTAGCGTTTTAGTTGCCAGTATTGTCACCATAGAAAAGTAGTATAATTTGTAACAATTATTTTTGCATTCATTTCATTGGACACTGTTTACATTTGACACGTGACGTTTTGAGAATTTTCTACATGGAATACAATTAATATTTGCTGAATATGTGAATTTGGTGAAGTGCCTATTTCTGCCAAAACTCTAAGGTACCTCATATTGTGGCTTGTCCAGATTATTCTGTTACTTGGTTAGTGGCCTCATTAAAAAGTAATACTAGTCTGTATAAGCCAATATGTGAGCATACTTTTACTTAAAGCAGATTAAACACATTTATTCTGTCGTTAATCTGTTCTTTTAGTTGTTCTGCTAATACCTGCATCTTTATGTTATTCTACTGTCTCCTTCTGCAGAAACTTTCACCTAGAACATCATTTTTGTAACATTTTAAATGTTAGGTCCACTTAACAGACTTTTTTTTAGGAAGCATTCAGCTAAGACTGTAGTAAAAGAAGCAAACTCCCTGCTTTTTTTCTGCCCTGAATTTCAAGTCTGGTTGTCCGGTTGGGCAGAGCTAAATGATACTTTTAGCATTCAGTTAAGACAAATCCCTGTTTCCTTAAAAAAAAAGAAAAAAAAAAGTCTGTTAAGTGGATCTGATAGGTCCACTTTAAGACTTACAAAGCATGTGGTTGTGAATCAAATGATCTGTTCATAGCCTGTAAAGGGAGAAGCAGATAGATTAAAGGAAAAAATACAATTCTGTGTTCATTTAAACAAGCACATGAAATCATACAAAACAGAAGACGTTTTGTCCATGTCATGATACACTATAGCAGTAAGTAGAGATGGAATTGTGGGAAATGGCACACTTAATAACAAATCAGCTTAAATATTACAAAGTGCTGATAATGTAGTTCCAGGTTGACCCTTGCTGCTTTGACCTTTGTTGTAAATCCTGTAGCAACAAAATTGCCAAAGCTGGCTTAGCAAACGGTTAAAATTGCAGAGAAGCTTTTTAAAATGCTGAGTGCTTTCTGTTCAGTGGAAATTTTAGATAAATTGTGTTGCTTACTTACAATGCACCTATTAATTGTGGAGGACAAGAATTATAACTGGGTGTTAATAAAAGGGTGGTTTCTGACAGGATTGATAGTATGGTTTAACACAAAAGGCCAAAAGGTCACATCAAGTGCTATCTGTTCATTTCCATTTGAACACATAAAATACAAAACAGTAGCATTCTCAGTGATTCAGCAAGCAATCGTTGTCCAATTATGTTAAAACTTGCCTTTAAAATGATTACTAGGCATTTACCACAGAAAGTATTGCTGTCGTCTCAAGATTCAGCCGTTTGCAGTGCAGACAGTAGTCTTGAGTTAGCTTTTAATCAATATACATTCTTTGATGATAATAAATGTAATTCTTGTTGTATTTTAAAACAGATAGCTGTTCAGTTACATTTTGTTTATTTTTATTTTTTGTCATTTTTCTTAATAGAAAACTCAACATAATTTTTTAGATAAGATGAGTAACTTTCTGTAATATATTTTCTGGAAGTCCATATGTGGCCACAGGTTGTTTATGTCTTGCTTTATACTTTTTGGTAATAACTATTCTAATACCCTAAACTGAAAGGAAAATTATACTAAATATATGTCTGTCTATCCAGCTATATGTATGTGTATGTGCCTTTAACCAGTGGTGTCCAGTGATGGGCACACAAAGGATAATGTAATTAAGAGTAATATTTCTAAGGAGAATAGATGTTAAACAATCTGCGTAAGGAACAAGAAAGTAAAAAAAATTTAAGAAATATTACAATATTTAAAAGATACAAAGAAAATGGGACTCCTAGCCTCCATGCAAGACCTAGTCAACCAGAAAAGCTGCCACAATCAAATATACAGAATCACTCAACCTGGGCACCTGAGATGTAAAGTAAGATTATTTTTGATTAAAGGCATCCTGGATACAGGGAAGTATAAACACAATATAATATAGTGTGTGATATCTAAGAACAAAGCACTTACTGCCCCAAAACACAGACCTCAGTCTTTCTGAATGTGTTTGGGATTACTTGCATGGTCAAAAGATAAGATCGCCCTTCTAAAGGGTATTTGAAAAATAGAAAACTAATATCTTGAAAACAATAGAATCCTAATTAAGGTGTAGGGTGGAAACTCTTAGTAATGAACAATCTGATATTATATTTGTGTGTACGTATAAATGTATTTATAAATCAACACTATTTACAGAGTGCTGTACATTTCACAATACAACTATTGTACAGACATGGGAAAAGTACATTACACAATACAAGTAAAGTAAATTACAAGCATAAAATCATGAAGATAAATCAGTTTACATGCCAGGTTGCTGTTGACATAAGAGGTTGGAGGTTCCTGCCCCATTGAGCTTACAATTTAAATGGTAGGAAGCCATACATACACAGATAGAAGGGTAATAAGAGCTGTTACAATATGCTGGGTCACTTGTATAAAAATACCAATAATAAGCTACTTAAGGATAAAATATAATATGTCATTTATACATAAAAAATTGTGCTAGTGCTCCATAAGGTAGGATTTCAGTTTAGTTTTGCAGAGGGAATGTTGCAGAGATAAAGGGGGGCAAACAAATCAATAGTAGTTGAGAGAATGTTGTTATGAAGTAGTAGCCAGAGCATCAGGATCATAAGGAGGGCATGGATATCGAGAAACTGAAGGAGAGAAGCAGCTAAGGCCTGCAGTTCAATGACGTGTATTTTGAATAAAAGTTTTAGGGGGTAGAGAAGGTGGAAGAGGAGAGTGTGAGACTGAAAAGTGACCATCCTTATGGGTTCTAGAGTTTGTCCACTGTTGAAGGACGAAAGAGGAATTTAAATGGAGTAAATGAGGTCAAGAAAGAGAGGGGTCATCAGTATGACAGTTAAAGTTCCCCATAATAAGTGCAGAACTATCACTAGAAATAAACAGGCTATCCAGGATTCAGTCTGATAGAAAGGTGGTGGGTGAGGAAACAGAAGGTGGCCTGTATGTGACAGCAACACTTAAAGGTAGGGGATAGAAAAGTTGGATAGCATGAACCATGTCCCACAGAGAGTGGAGTGTGGGAGGAGAGACCTCCATGAGTTAACAAAGCCTCAGTAGCAGCATCATGGGGGGAGAGCCAGGTTTCTGTTAGAGCTAATAGGTGGAGTGAGCTAGAGAAAAATAGATCATGAATTAAAGTGGATTTGTTAGTTATAGAGCATGCATTAAGGAGAGAGCAGGAAAATGGAAGGGAGGAAGTTGGGAGAGTGGGATTTGGGTTTAGGTTAGATGGGAAAGAGCCATGGCGGGAAAGAGTGGGGCAGAAAATCAAAAGCAAATAGAAATTTGTATGCAACGGGGATCATGATTACATTATGGTTGTTGAAACTTATGTGTAATTTTCTTTGAACATTTCTTTTATTTCCTGATGCTGAAGAGTAACTTGTGCTAATTGAACATTTTGACTGAAAAATAAATAAAATAGTGATTTTTGTCTTTTGTAGAGTTCTTCATAATTGTTTAATTCTCCCTATGTTGACTTAAAATGCTCAAAAACCCAGTAGTATCACACAGAAATATTATTATTAAAACTCCGTGATTGAAAACAATAAAACTGCAACAAGTGGGTTTATTCAATAAACTCTGAACTTCCATCAGCACAGAATTATAGAACCCCCAGAATGTGGAGTATTCTCTATAGGGGCAAGGCAAATGTAAAATGTAATTCTCTCTCAAATATTAGGGAAATCTATAATAATGAAGCACTGTAGAAGAAGTTAGTTTATGATAACACTTAATATACTGTTTCAGTTGTTCTCTTTGCCTTACTGTCATATATAGTTAGATCACTTAAATTTTTCTGTCTACTTCTTGTCTATCTCCATTTATTTCCCAAGATACATGTACACTTTACCCAGATGGTTTTTGTCTGTCTTGATTAGCTCAATATCTGTAATGACTTGGTTACATAGTCGATAGGAGTTATTCCTGAAGGATGAGTGGGCTGTGGATTAAATTATAACCCTCAACACAGCTGGTTCCAGTTGCTCTTGAATGATACACATATTTAGGGGTTTTCAGCTAGGAATTTGTAAAGATTTCATTGTAGGGGCATTTTTCTTATATTATGAAAGCTAAAAGATCTTCATTAGACTACTAATAAAGAGAGAATCTAGGACCTTTATGAGGTCGAAATGGCAATGTAATTTCAGTGGCCAAGAGGTCACTCTTTTATTTCCTGCATTTGAACTTTAGCAAGATACATGTTAGCATGTTATTCAGCTTAATAATGTGTATATGTGTGTGTGTAATATATATATATATATATATATATATATATATATATATATATATATATATATATATATATATATATATATATATATATATATATGTATGTGTGTGTGTGTGTGTATTTATAATATATATATATATATATACAGTATATATATGTATATATATATATATATATATATATGTATTGCAGTACTTGGTGATACCAATTTTACAATTTTATTGGACTAACAGTTGTTTTAAATAGACAAGCTTTCAAGAGCTTTGTCCTCCCTTTGCCAAGTCACAAGCAGTATTAAGTTCAGTTAAGAAGATATACTAGGATAAACAGACTGTTGGAGCAGTCATAAATATTGTCAGGAGTCCAGCTAGAGTGGACAAGGATAAGGGGGTTAGTGGTAGAATGCTTTGATATAGAGAAACTCACAGTTTAAAAGCAAACATAAATAAATGCATAATTTTACATAATATTAAGGTATAATAGTGAGATAGAGAAACAGGCAAAAAAACATTCACATAAACAAATTATTGCAGCATAAAGCAATCAGGTGTCATAAATACTGTTAGGAATAGATAAAATATATATTTCAAGAGGTATATCCTCCCTTTCTCAAGTCTTAAGCAATACTGTATTTAGAAATTAGAAGTGAGTTACAAAGATATAAAACAGGCAAAACAAAACATGAGATTTGATAAAGAGAGGACGGACCTCTTGAAACCTCTTATATCTAAACTGACTGTTAGTCCAATAAAAAAGCTATCACCAAGTACTGCAATAATTTTTTTTTTGGATCTATGGACTAACACGACCACTATAAAGCCTAGAAATAATTCTGTGAAACAAAAAAAAAATAATTTAAAAATAGCTGATAGCTTTCTTCTGAATTTGTATGGGGGAAACTTTATTTAGATATTAAAGACATTAGGGGAATTTAAATATACACTGCCCAGTGCAGTAGAAATAATGCATTTGAACGTACTAAGGACTAATCTGACTGTATAAAATTACAAGTCTACAGGCATTTATAAAGGTTGGGGAATGCTGACATAGCATCTAATATGCTTATTCTGAAGTGGGTTGTTTATGGATTATAAGGTACAAGTGTTTTTGGGCCAGAGTGATTTTGATCGACGTAAACTGCGCACAATTTTTGGGATGTGGAATATTCTCCATAACCTTCTATGATAACTCTCCCTACAGTACTGAAAATACCCCCTACAAAGAGTAGTTTTAGTTAGTCTTCATTGACATGTGCGGAAAGTCTTGTATTCCAAGATGCAGTGAGAAACATTTACTTGTGGGAGTGGTGCAGTGGCAGCCATGAAACAGGGATACAAATGCTTTAAAAGATTAAGTAGATATTCTTATTCACTACTAGGAAAAAAAAAAAAGCCATGTGATTTTTTTTAGTGGCTGGTATTCTGTCTCTCTGTAGTATTGTCATAAATATGTATTATCTAAAATTCCAATGGAAACCAAAGGACTAAGCAGGGGTTCATTTACTTAAAAAAAAAAAGATGGCTGCTACCAATAGGAAGAGGAACAAACTCCAAATAATGCAAATTAGGAATCTAACTAAAGGATACCATTTTTACTAGCACTGTGTATTGGCAATCCAAATAATTGAATTAGATTTCACTTTTTCAGTGTTATTACCCCTTTTGATTGACTTTTTAAATATGTTTTGCGCTTTGTGCTGTAGAATAACTTGTCAGCTGGTCTATAATGAAATAAAGTATTAAGCCCAGTGCTTTTTTTGCGGTGGTACAAGCCGGTACGGCGTACCGGAAAATCTGATGACTGATCAGGTCATTCAGACAGACAGTGGCTGGCTGTGTTAGTGCTGCGTTAGGAGCAGTACCGGCATATATTTTTTTACAAAAAAAGCACTGATTAAGCCTTAGTATTGCTTCAGTTAGAAGTTAATTAAAACTTGCTTTAATTAGCAAATTCAACCCACTTGAGAATAACGTTCAAGAAACAGTAGTTTCAGTTAATGAAGTAGCATCTTCCATAAATCTGTTGTCAATCTTCAGCTACATCTTGTAGCAAATCAGCAATGATTTAAGAATCTGTTTCCAAACAGTTAGACAAATTATACAACAATGAGGGGGAATGCATGTTACATTGGATATTTTTTTGTGCAGGAGAAAGAGTGAAGGCCTATATACATATTTATTAACTATATTAAAGCTTTGCTTCGCTTTTCCTGTCCCGATATGAGCAACCTGCAAGGTGCGGGGGGATGGGAAAAGCCGGGGCCATGGCTGCTGGATCAGACAGGGGTCAGGCAGCATAGAGATGTTTAGCATTTTAGACCAAATTGTTTACTAATAATAGGATAAATTAGCCTTAGGTTAAGGTTAAGCTATAGGTTTATCCCCTAGGGGCGCAGGGAGGTATATAATGGCTGTTACTAAGTATTTTCCCGCCTGACATCACATTTCTGTGAGAGAAGGAGACCTGTGAAGCCAAAGAGACTTTCCCTCCCACCCTTCCCTTTGTGTGAGGGTTTTCTATGTGGACAAGTTTGCCATGGGCAATATGGATCTTAAGGATTTTCATTTGTTATCTTTTTATGCAGTTCACGCTGTTTTAATTGTCACAGCTTTGGCGGTAAATATTTCAGCACTGACATGGCCGAGTTCTTTTGAGGAGTTATGGCTGATTCATTTGGGACCTGCAGCTTACGGTTTGGGGTCAATTTATGTGGACAACCGGAGACTCGTGTGGTTTTATGGTTTTGCGTTTCGTGCCGGTTGCTTGGTGCGACTGCTGGCATAATTTTTTATGGTATGGTTATATACGGATGGTTATGAAATGTTATGGTTCCGTTAATAAAGCTGTGGCCAATTTATTTCTACCAACTTCAGTGTGTGCGTCTATTATTCTTTAAAAGTAAGTTTAAGTGGGTTGGGTTCACTGTTCTGCCCTTTAGCTGCCATGTTAAAGCATTGGAGCATGCCAACCATTTTCACCATTTTCTATTTTGTTGTCATTATATTTATTGCTATCAAGCGCTTTTTTTTTTTAACCCTCCTCCTTTGGCCAGTGACCCTGCACATGCTCAATCTGTACTTCTAAGGGACGGGGGAGAAATAGTTTGACTTAAATTAATTGTTGCAACTGTTAATTAAATATAACTTTTATCCCAGATCACTGCACTGTGGAATTTGGATTGTGACAGCTGTGGTTTCATATGATGTATTTTGCAGAAATTAACCATACTCCTCCTCCACACTGCAAAGATTGTTTCTAATGTGCTCTGAGACTGCACTATAGACTGCAATGGTTTTCAGTCTAGCTATACAATGAGTTAATGCCCTATTTCCCCTGCATTATATGTATTTTATACATATTAATTTTAAAGGCATGGGGTTACCAGAACAGGCTGTATGGATCATTTATTTATTTTCATAAAACATGGTTATCTGCAGTAATTGGCTCCATCTCTACACTTAGGGGTTTCGTCATCAAAGTGCGAACAGTCATGTAGATGTGTGAATTTGCATCTTTGTGTATTCAACAAACTTTATAATATGGAGAATTAGCACTCCAATTTTACACCTTATGATGGTCACAAACACACCCACCTTTTTGCATTGCTTTATACAGTGGGGGAAAAAAAGTACCGTATTTTTCGCTCTATAAGACGCAGTTTTTTTCCTCCCAAAGTAGGAGGA
>WMED01012332.1:0-14862 GCA_019650415.1 Pipa parva
ATATGTTTTTTCAATAAAGATCATTTTTTATATTTTTGGAGTGCCGGAGATTTTTCTTTTTCTTTGATGAATCCAGTCCTGCTATCTCCTGAGCACCCGGCTTTTCCACGTTATTGGATTTAGGGGGATTGAGCGGCTTGTTTGTTTTCTATGCTTGGGACTAACAACAACAGACTGCATAGCTGATGTAAAGCAAACAAAGCAAAATGGCAACTGTGCTTGTGTACGTTTACAACTAAGAGGGCAGAAGACGTATATTAAAAGTAGGAGGCGAGTAGCAGTTCACTAGTATTATACTGCCTAGAAACGAAAAAGCAGCAAGATAAGGAAAGGGTGTATAATAGGTACCAAAGTGAACCACATTACAAAGGTCTACAGAAGAGTATTTGAATAAGACAAGAAGGTCACCCAGATTTAAACAGTGTACCAATTTAAGATAGTGCCACAGTACTGTACAAAGTACCTGAAAAAGTCATGATTTTTGCAAATGTATAGTTAAAAATAACTATTGGAAGTTTAATATAACTTTTACAGCAACTTATTAAACTACAGAGAACATACAGGATAGTTCATCTGGCAACACAAGCTCGGCATAGCTGTGACTTGTGAAGATATTATGCCATAGTGTAGATTTCTTTCTTTAATTGGAACTTTTGTATTTTCTTCCTCTCTACCTGGGCAGCATAGAACTCATTGAAGTAGGAAATAATAGGAAGTTTAAAAAACAACTAGGAATATAATTAGAAAAAATTCAGTCTACTTTAAGAAATAGTTCCCCACATGCCATACAAGTTGTGTTATTTCACCCCATAGATATTTGCCCAGTCTCGTTAACGCAAAAAAATCACTTTTTTCTTTCCTTTTTTTAAAAAAAAAAAAAATCAGTTGAACAGAAAATTCATATGAAACAAATAAAAACAACCTGGAAGTCTTTTTGACTTTTTCTATATCATGGAATTTAGCGTACTTGCAATTCTTATGTGCTCTCTCTATCTCCAGCTGTTCTGTCATTGGTGAAATTATCATTAGACTCTAAAATGATATTCTACAATGAAATATGACAAAAGTCCCCTCTAAGACAATCAGAATTGCCAAACATCACTCAATTTATTGACAGTCAGTAAAAATGTGGTAAAATTCTAATGTAAGTTTAATGTGACAGTGTCTTGATCTTAGCATGCTATACCCAAATGCTCCTAGTTGTGATTTTAAAACCATGTTGGCTTGGAAACCATTTCATAATTATTCACCAAGCAAACCTTGGCCCTTAAAATTAATACAACTTTATATTATTGAAAAAAAATGGTATTGTTTACCAATTTGTCAGTAAAAATGACAAATGTCTTTTATAAAATTGTCAGTAAAAATCTCCTTTATGGGTTGGCAATCCTGAAGTCAATCCCTAGAAACATCTCCCTCTAAACTTGCACTCTCAAAACAAGGGCAAACTATACAGAGGTCTAGTAATTCACAGCATCCAATCAGAGTCTGGCTTTTATAATTCTACTTTCCTTATACCAGTAAATACTCACTGTTGATTGGTTGCTATTTGTTACTAGACCTCGCTGCCCAATTTGCCATTGTTGATAAATTTCCCCCATTGAATGTCTCTTTTGAAATAAAGCTTAAAAAACGAATGTACACAACTGCTTCTGCCAATAATGGCACAGATACAAAATACTTTTAAAATTGTTTCAAAATATGTACAAGCTGGTGGCATGCTGTCAGTACTGACACCCTTTTAAATAACATAGATGTATAGTCCATACTTGCACATTCTTTTGGAATTAGTAAGGTAGTGGTGCAGCTTCATTCATATGAAAATGGATATTGGATGTCTCAGAAATAGATAGGATAATACAGAGTTTCACGTTGGACCCACACCTCCATGGATCAGACCACTTGGCCCAAATGCCCTGCATTACTGCAGTCTTAACACCAACCCCTGCAGCGCCTGAACCCAGTGACCACAGATTCAATTAAGTAATTGTTTTTCTGCTGTGAAGGGGGCTATGGGGGGATGTTCCTGCTGGGAGAGGGGAGTCACGCACCTTCTTAGGTACACGCTGTGTAGACTTTAAGAAATTGTATATTCATTTTTTTTTATGTACACAGCACTTTAGACTGGGGCATATTTACTAAGACCAATTTGACCATTTCAATTGATTGAATCTGATATTTCTGTCAATTTTTATTTCCCTGTACTTTTCGATTCCCCTCATTTACAAAGGATGGATAAAAAGATTTCCCCCATCAAAATAAATCATTAACAGGGGCTCACTTTGCAATGCTTTACTATGAGGGTTCCTTCTATTACAGATCAATATTGATGTCTATTTTCAATGGGGAACATTTGTTTGTACTTAGACTAAATGACAGGACCAACTCCATAGAGAATAATAGCTTTACGCCAGGCTGAGGGTGGAGAATTCTTTTGGGTGCTAAAATATTTTTGAACAGTTTAGTAAATAGGGGAAGACAGTGATATTGTTAAATATAGGCTGTTTCTCCTGCATTTACTACTTGAAATGTCTGTTCAGCTTTAGTAAATGTGCTAATAGATGTCTATGAAATTGTCTCTGCTTGAGTGCTCTGGTGTCTATACTTTGCCTGTATAATACTACATTTATGGGGTATATATCAAAGTCGAATAATAATTTGACAGGTATATCGTTATCGAATTTGCAAAAAATAGGGCAAAAAAGTTGCCTTCACCAAAATTGCGATTTATTAAGTGTCTTGCAACTAATTTTGTCGCTGAAAAATATTCACCAGATTAAGTGTGGTGAAAACACATTGTTCTCTACGGGACATGGCTGCACATATATTTCTAAGTCCCATAAAAACTCAGCAATATCGAAAAAGCACACCCAAAGCAATGTGAAAAAGTTTGCTAATCAGCAAGTGTGCATTCTACATTGTTTCACTAATGTCACCCTATCAACGTAACAATAACCAGGGATTTCCCTAGTTTAAGGATACTTTTTCACCAATAATTAGGTAGTTACCAATATTGTAATAAAAAAAGATCACCCTGATCAAACTTATTTAACAGAAGGTTAAATTATTTGATTTAAAAAACATTGCTACACAATACAACACACTGATATATATAATCTAATGCTTATGATATTATATATTTCTATGTAATGAAAAGAAAGACTGTAAGGGAGGGATAAAAACTAGAATAAACCACAATGATTTTACTGAGTCACAACACTGTATGAGGATGTAGAATGACAAGTGTACCTACAGTTGACACAAAAACATTTATTCAGTAAGTAAACTCAACTTATCTACTCCCCAAGTCTAAAGGTAAATGTCATTTTAGGGCCACACTCCTTCCTGCCATTTTAAAGAAAAAAACATCCTATTCAAGTAAAATGTGCATTGTAATTTTGTTATAGACAACAACAATAGGAGCAGCACTCCCTGCTACCATCAACAACTAGTGATTCTGCTGTTACAATATACTTTTGAATTGCAGCAGCTAGTACTTATGACTATAAATGCAAATATACTTACAATAGCTATTTTATTCTCAATGCGTCTGTTTGGCAGGAAAATAATGACTGATAACTCTTACATTGACACAGAGAGCGCCTACCTTTCAAATACACTTTCTTTCAGATGTGAGCAGACCCTTTTAATCTCTCTGTCTCACAGTTTGTTATTATATTGTCATATTTTACCCTACTGCATAGCGATGCGGAATACTGTTACACTTAATGAATGTACAGTATAGCAATAATAAAACATTGCGGGCGATGTTTTTTTGAAGACACTCATGGGCAAGGCCCCCTTTCTGGTCACCTGATCAGGTCAGTTGCTCAAAGTAATGTCTCTTTCCAGATCAAACAGTGGAGTCTTCCAAGCAACCTCTCAAAACTCAGCTGAGACTGGAAAATACAGTGAAATCATTTTTACTTAGGTATCCAACATCTAATTGTTCCTCTTTTGCCCTTAATGAAGCGAACACTTGTTCGGTGAGCTGAGCAAACACAGTAGCTGAATTCTGATGCAATTCTTTTTTAAACCTTTTGAATAAAATGTCTTCAGAATAATAATAGGAACTCTGCCCGAAGCCTGTTCTTTAATAATCTAATTTAAATGGAACTTCTCTAAAAATGATTTGCTACTCACTACCTAGAATGAAATGTCATTTCTTATGCGAAGTTGTACTGAAAAAAACCCACAAAGTTATAGAGAAAATATAGTAAAATTGTTTTGGAAAAGCAGTGAAAACTGCTGAACTCTTGCTAGAAATTGTGAAATTGCTCAAAAATAGTAAAAATGATTGTGTCTTCGCTGTCAAAAAAAGAAAAGAAACATTTAATTCATTGCTGAATATGCCCCGTGTACATATAAACTTTACTTTCTCATTGTTTTGTCTTTTAAATGACATGTCTGAAGCTTGTCCTGTATACTCATTTTTTTCTGGAAGTGATAACATACAGTTACCCAATTTAGGTATTAAAATGTTTTCTCTGTCTTTTTATTAAATGCCATAGTAGTTAGTACAGATAGTAATAGTACTTAACTTTTTGTTTGAAGTTTGGTTAAGTAACCATGAAAGGGTAAGAGCCTGACATTGTTGAATAAACTCATATTAAACATATGCAATAAGCTAACCATTGTTATTCACTGATTACACAGACAGTCACAAAAGGAAATGGTCTAAGACTAAGAGGAACAAATCACGGATCAAAGTACATTATGATTCTTCTGCTTACAAAAACAGATTCCCAGATCTTTGGTTTCTATTCAGTTGTTTCACATCAGCCTTAAAGATGTCCTGTTTGATTTGTTTTCTATGGTTCAATTTAAAAAAAAAAAAAGATTTGCAGTTACTTTGGTGTTTGTATATGGATAAGTTTGGATAATAATAAGGTATAGAAAAAAAAGACAATTATCATACATCAAAAAAACCCAAACAACATTTCTATTTCTAAACATCAAACAGTCTTATTGATGTAAGTTTCAGATAAAGCACAGATGCAATGTGAATCCCAAGGAGTGAAGACTCACATTAAGGTACATGCAAAAGATACTGTATAACCAAAAATGAAACCGACTCTCTAAAGGGGGTTATTCACTAAGATGCGAATTCCAACTGTCGAATTCTCAAACAGAGGATTCCCACAGCAAATCCACAACAATTTCCCCATTGTAAAGTTGTGAAAACTTTTTAAAGTTAAGATTGCGACAATTTTCCCATAATAAAGTTGCGACTGAGACAATATTCTCATTATAAAGATGCGACTGCGACAGTAGCAGTCTATTGTGACTGTCTTTATCTGGCGAATTCACACCTATACGCAACATTTCGGACTTTAGTGAATAACCCCCATTTAATTGTATGCTCCAAAACCGATTCTTTTCTTCCATTACTAAACTGTCTTATTTGCAAAGAGAGCCAAGTAGAACATTTAGAAATCTAAAAAAACTTTTGGGATTCATAAAGCAATGATAATGACTAAGGCACAAGTGTGAGATGGAAATCAGTAAAAAAATCAGATATAATATAATAAAATATAAGGAAATGTTTGTTTTTTTTTCAATTCTTCACAACAATCAAGTAGAATCAAACAATAAACAAAACACTGCACAGATAGGAGAACAAGGTGCTATTAGGGTCACCCACACATAATCATCTCAGGTTGTCTTCATGCCAGATCTATTTAGGCTCAGCAAAGCGCATTTCACCCATCTTGTCCATGTTGGCAGACATTCCTGAGCTATATGTTGTTTCTTTGTGTTTTGCAGATGGGGCAGTTTATTATGTTGAATGTCAGGACCTCAGTCTTGCAGGGGCCAGTTTTTCCCATAATAATGATAATGATACAGTGTTAATGACAACATTTTGTGAAAATGAGTTAACATGAAATTCTGACTTATGGCTGCACCATACCGCTGTGGTGGGCCCTATCAGCTTAGAAAACTAGGGGGTATCCAGCCACACAGTATTATATAAACATCTGAGTACTTGCCAGTAAAACAGATGGTCTACTGGGCACTAAGCAATGTAACTGGGAAGTGTACAGTATAAATTGAGGTGTAAAAATATTTTGGGGGTCATTTTTTGGTTTGGGAGGTGCATGAATTCTGATGGCAGCCCTGATAGGGAGTCTACTCTGGTGCCCTTGTGCTACAGCATTGGACAGAGCCCCAAAAAGTGGGAAATCTGTTTACCTTAAGTAGTTTTGCTAGAGTTTCAAAAACTTTAATATACCATAAAGCAATGGAGATGCAAGACAGATGCTGGTCAATAAATTGCCCTTTGTTAGAAAATATGCCCCAGCCTTAGGTGGACCTTTAATGACTTATTCTCTGGTTTCCTGTAAGTACAAAATGATTATGTATATATACAGGGAGGACCTGGCCTATGTCTAGGCATAATCCTACAATAAGTGGAAATAAGTATTCTTTTCCTGTCCTCTGTCTCAGACATTTGCTTTGAATCAGTATAAAAACACTGGGAATTGTTTAAAAATATCCCTGGTTGGTAAGTATGCTTTAACATTATAATTTAGTTTGAAAAACTCTTTCATCCAGGTATTACTGTATATGCTGTGCAATTACCCAAACACAACTTGTTATTGTTGTCACTGTCAACCTTCCTCTTAACTTAAACAATACTCCACACCTGCATTTGTGGGAGCTAAATTCATTTGGATAAAGGTGCAGAAATTGCTATGAAGACAATAAGTCAGTACAAATGAAACAATCTACCCTTCCTTATTTTGTTTAGTTAGTAGAAAAGTTGAATGTTTTGTCTTATACAAACTTGTGCTCCTTACTGAAACTGTGCACCTGTTCGGCCGTTATTCATAACTAAATTCATCATACTAAAGATGTACAAAGTAGTTCCCATTTGCTTTATTAAAGATAGCAATCCATTCTTATGAACAACATTGTAGTATAATGATTTATTTTTATAATGATAAAGTAGATATGTTTATGCCGAGACCTGTGGAAAGACTACCTAGGCCTGAGCCCAAGACTACAGTTGTTTTAAAGGGCAGGCCACTCCATCACTTTAAAAGATTTACACCAGAAACAAAGAATGCCTGGGTGTATAATCTATTTTTCCTTTGTAGTTCAACACCATTTGTACCTCCATCAATGCCCACTTTTAAGATAAATTGAGCTATTTATGTGCCACAATAAAAAGGCTATCACACAATACAAGTCCTTAACTTGGCTCAGGTGTAGCAGACATTCACTTTCAGTCCTCAATTCAATAAGTAGCCAGTAGCACACTCACTGGGATGCACCTCTGGTCGGAGTGTGCCACCCTAAACATGTTGTCTTGGAGGGTACTTCTTGGGAGGGTACAACTTCCCAAAAGTTGAGCAGTATGCAACTCCAGAAACAGGTGGATAATTAAAAAAGCAAGCCCTTTTATCCAGAAATAAGGCTAAAACAGGTTCACAGGCACTCAGTCATGAGAAAACTATTCAACTCTACTTTTGCAAATAAAGGGCAATTTACTAACTGTAACACCTCCGCCGTCCATGAATTAGCTCTCTCTATGGGGTTATTCACTAAAGTCCAAATTGTTGTGTATAGGTGCAAATTTGCCAGATAAAGACAGTCGCAATAGGCTGCTACTGTCACAGTCGCATCTTTATAATGAGAATATTGTCGCAGTCGCAACTTTATTATGGGAAAATTGTCGTAACTTTACAATAGGGAAATTGTAGCGGATTTTCTATGGGAATCCACTGTTTGCTAATTCGACAGTCGAATTCGCACCTTAGTGAACAACCCCCTTAATTGTGACTAAGCTTCAGCTCACTTCTACAAGAGAAAGACTAGAATTCTCCATGTTCTTAACTGGAACTTTACTGGGATCTTGAACTGGATAAAATGAAAGAAATTAAAAATACATATATTTTCTGTTTTTGGAAGAAAAACATATTTGGACTAATTGGACTGATGTTATACTAATATTATTTAGAATTTATTTTTCAGTTCAAGTACTTTCCTTTGTCTCTTCCAATCTATCCATAAATGATAGCAAATAAATATTCATCTGCAATAAATTACTTATTGTGAATTAGTTTGGCTAAAGTTGAGAATGACATTGTATAATGCAGGTTCCATTCAGGTTACTTAATGTGCAACAAAAAATCCGGTAGATATTGTTTTTAAATTATTTAGTCTAAGGACATCTAATACATTTTTACCATGCACTAAAAACGACCACAAATTGTTTTTGCCTATATGAAATCTCAAATGCATTTTAACTTTTGTTATATGGCATAATAAAAAATACTGAATAAACATTTTCATTTAGCCATGCAATCAAATCAATGTTTTTTTAATAATATTTATATGAAGGCTGAGTTTTACAAAGAAAACGTTTTCAGAATGAAAAAAAATTAAAGAAAATTAATTTCAATTCATGCAACAAAAAATGTCCACAATTTACATTTGGGTTTAAAATGACCAAGTTCAGCCTTATATAGTATAAATATTGAAGAGATCCCTATAACACATGGCACGTGTTGGAGTTTAATTAAATGTATACAGAGTACTGATGCAAGTGAAATGTTTTACAGCCTTAATATATTTTATAGATATATATATACTCAAGAACATATTGTATCACTCATCTATTATAGAAACTGTTTTATGCTTTAAGTGAGAGGACAGGTTAGTGAAATTCCTGCCAAAGGTTTTGTTTATATTTTAACTTGATCTTTCCTGTTGGAAATGGCAAAACCAGCGTCTCTGCTCTGCCCGTTCACATCATAAGAAATCATTTAACAAAGACCAACAAGAAAACCACAGGCCACCAACAAAAATAGAGAGTAAAACTAGAAAAAAAGATTTCAAAAGTTTTGTAACTGTTGCTTACATTTCAGGGGGTTATTCACTAAGGTGCAAATTCGACTGTCGAATTCTCAAACGGTGAATTCCCACAGCAAATCCGTAACCGCGAAAATTTCCCCATTGTAAAGTCGCGACAATTTTAAAGTTGCGACTGTGACAATTTTTCATAGTAAAGTTATGACTGCGACAATATTCTCATTATAAAACTGTGACTGCGACAATATTCTCATTATAAAACTGTGACTGCGACAATAGCAATCTATTGCGACTGTCTTTATCTGGCGAATTCACACTTATATGCAACAATTCAGACTTTAGTGAATAAGCCCCTCAGTGACTGATGCTGAATGCACAATTTGTATAACTACAAAAACTGCAAGTCCCAATGGTTTCATGGTGGTATTCTCCTCAAATGAGCTAAATTGTTTATATTTTGTATTGTTCGGAAATATTTTACTTTTTATTCCTGCATATTTTTGGTAATAATATGAATATTTATTTGCTATCATTTTAAGGATAGATTGGAAGAGACAAAGGAAAGTACCTGAATCGAAAAATAAATTCTAAATAATATTAGTATAACATCAGTCCAATCAGTCCAAATATGTTTTTCTTCCAAAATATATGTATTTTTAATTTCTTTCATTTTATCCAGTTCAAGATCCCAGTAAAGCTCCAGTTAAGAACATGGAGAATTCTAGTCCTTCTCTTGTAGAAGTGAGCTGAAGCTTAGTCACAATTAAGTGAGTGAAATTTAGGGCCGTGTTTATTAAATCTTTTGTGAGAATTCAGAAAAGTATGTCCTCTTGGATAAACATTTTCTTCATTGTGTTAATTCCCAGCGATATATTTACTGCAAGGCACTACATAGTTGTTCTCCAAGCTTAAATTAGCACACGAGTCTGATAGCAGATGAAAAAAACACAGAAAATATACAGTAATAAAATTGTTTAGATTGTCACTATTTGAATAAATTAAAAATATTCAAATCATGTTGGCAATCAATTAAAGCCATTGCTACATTAAATTTTTATCAATGTTACCATCTAGGACTTGATATCAAGTCACTAGCAAGACATATAATTCCTTAATATAAAAAAGCACTCCATAGTTGCACTGCTGTACCAAAGTAAAATTAGTATAGATGTCCTTCAACAATTTTCAGTTTAGTCCAAAATATTTCTGCCTAGGTCAGTGTCTGCAAAATACACATGACTTTCATCTTCTTTAAAGAATAAAAACTTTTCAATTCAAAAGTTCATAACCTGCTATAACTAATGTGAATTTATATGGAAAGTGGAAATTTCTTCTCAAACCTGGGAAACAAAGCAAATATTCACACATAATCACACATGATCACAAAGACACAATTAATAGAACAGAGATCCATTCACCACTTCTCCAACTCTTTTTATTCCTCAAACTAACCAATGCGGATAAGTCACAACCAATTTGACAAATGACAGAGGTGGTGAACTTGCGCACCACTTCTTATTGCACCACATGTACATGCATGCTCATTTTCAGATATTTGCCAAACCTTGGAGTATGCTGGAGTAGATCAAAGTGATTTTTCAAGTTCATAGTGGCGGAGCAAGGAGTAGATTGGCAGGGCTCTGATGTGGCATAAGGCAACAGTACACTCAAATGACAAAGAATATATAGCAATCTAGTGAGGACATAACATAGGATTAGTGTTGCAAAGAAATGTGTAAATAACACTTGTTGTAATTTAGGTGCCTATAATATGATGACAATAATGGGAACCTTGACAATGTTCGTCCTTATGATAAATCCTGCCTATTAACAGTATTTTGCCATTAACCTTGGAAAGATTCAGTTAGAGGTCTCCATAAAATAGATCCATGGGAATCATGGGAAGATGACATCACAAAACTTCTCTTGTTCAAATTTGCATCACTACACATCCACTAATCTTCAACTAACTATGCCACACTGCACATTCAATTGCGTGAGTAAGGCATAGCAGATTTCTGTCTGTTGGAGAATAGCGATATGAATGGAGACAAATGAGTTATCTGTCATTCACAGTTTGATGAAAATGAATTGGTGGTTGGTCTGCTTGGGGTTGTCACTTTCGTGTTTTGCAAAGGTTGTGCCTTTTCCACTAGATTACTATATTACTACAGAAGAAGAGGCACCTGTACTATATACAGGTAGTCCTCGGGTTACAACGGCCTCGAGTTACGTCGTTTCGGGGTTATGACGCTTTATACGATGCCTTGTTCCGACTTACATGGTTTTACGACGTAAGTCGAACTGCGTGCAACCATACTGTATGAATGTATGATCCGACTTACATCGAAATTCGTTTTACGATGCCACGTAAGAACGGATCAACGTCGTAAGTCGAGGACTACCTGTATTTAATAGAATGCCGAGCGAATCCATATTTTATTTATGTTAAAAGCCGCAACCTTTATGCACCCAGTTATGAATATTGAAGGATTAAATAACATATCTTTTATTTATTTGTCTGAGTAAGGAGTTGCCTTTCTGCTAAATTACCCTAGAGCTAAATCGGTTATTAGAGTTGAATGACGTTTGCTAAGAGCTAATAGCAGTATTCTGTCTTTCAGCTCAGTTTCTTCTGTGATTGCAGTACCTGTCTAGTGTCCAGTATCAACAATTTAGTATCTTCTCTCTAATGGTTATGTCAGACTCCTGTGTTTGTTGTTCCAGTCATATGTCATAATGACCCTCACTCATGCCAGTGGAAACTACATGGGGGGCTATCCTGGCCACAGCTTCTTTATTTCTGATCCTTTGTGGGAACTTCTAGTAAAACAATGGGCATTCATTAGAATGCCAGTACAATTAGCCAGTACAATTATCTGCTGGACAATTCCCCAACAGGAATCCTAATTATGAGGTTACAATTATCTGTTATATTGGATGGGTTGTACAAATAACCCTCTAATATTTCAATATAATAATTCAATAACTTGTTTGAGTAGCAGAGTCAGCCAAATATAATCCAGAGAGTGAAGATTAGGTTTGTATTCATCATTATCACAACTTTTGAAACATAACTCTCTTCCCATTACATACCAATATCTATTTCCATTATATTTAAATACATTAACAATACTGTATATATCCTACTTGAATTACTTTGTATGCTGCCTTCTGTATTGGGCAATATCTACGAACTAAGAACTGCTGAGAAACAAGCACTAATCTGGAGACTTTTATTATGATAGTTTGAACATATTTTTCCATATTGCTTGGGGCCACACTAGCATAGTGTAACAGCATGCAATTTAACACCTAACACATTGAATTCTGCATTGCTTAAAGTAGTTATTAACAAATAAACATTTGATTAGAATCAGTAAAACGTTTACATTCTTGTTCCAGTAGTGTACATAAATGTTTCATAACTTGTAAGCCTCACCCAGTATTGGATTGCAACAAAACTAGGGCTGGGATAGTTTATGTGATTTATTCATTTTTTCTAATGTGTACTTTCCTTTATGTATTACTGAACAGCAACCTATATTGCTTTCTAATTTATACCACCTGAATATCACCCATGTAATATTAATCATTCAATTGTGTATCTCAAACTGGAAACTACCTATAATATCATATGGAACACATTTATATCACATGGGAAGAGTCATCTTACTAAAAATAGTAGACTTCCTGAAAAAAGGCTATATTATTTCTGGTGGCCAATGCAGTAATGCAACTAACAAAGTTTTTGCCAAACCATCTGCAAATGTAGACTTTTCCCTCACATGGCTGACTATCCTACAATAACCACCTTTCCAAGGTTGTAGTTAGCTTCCAAATACTAAAGTGCCTGACCTAGCTGCCATGCTATGTTGTTATATGAAAGACTAGCTTCTACAGCTGATGACAACACAGAATTTGGTATTACCAAAGATAAACATTTGCCCATTATTTCTTTTAGATTTTAACACAAAATATGGGCAGTGTGATGGCTCAGTGGTTAGCACTGCTGCCTTGCAGCGCTGGGCTCTGGGTTCCACCCAGGACTTTATCTACATGGACTTTGTATGTTCTCTCACATTTGTGAGGGCTTCCTCCAGGCATTTCAGTTTCCTCCCACAATCCAAAAACATACGTGTGTGTGACTGAATAGGGAAACTAGATTGTAAGCTCCATGTGGCAGGGACTGAAGTGAATGACAAACTTCTGTAAAGGGCTGCGTAATATAGTAGCGATATATAAAAATGAACAAAATGCAAAAAGTACAAATACAAGATAGACACAAAAATAATAGACCTGATGAATAATAACTATACAAACGTGTTTGTATGTAGAACTATACTTAAGAAATAGTTCAAGCTGATGAAGACTACCCAGGTTATATGATATGTGCAGTATCTGGAATTCATAGAAGTGACTGCTAGAAAAACCCATTTGTACAAATCTTCCCAGCAAGCTTACATATCACCTGTAAAACACAAGCGGTCATTGGGGCTCAAAATCAATATTGTTTCAACTCAGACTGTTAGATAATTAACAAGCTACTTCCTATCTCAGGTTTGTAATCTGTCTGAATTACACCAAAGGGGAACTAGAATGTGGACTCTGGATACACAGAGTGTATGGAGCTTCCAGTCTTTACCACTAACACCCACAAAAGTGCATGGACTTTGCTACAATAGAGCTCCTAGGTCAGAATCCCAGGTTAACCCACCTCTGCTGACAGTTGGGTTGTAGCAAAGCTGAATCAGAGACAGATAAACTATGGCACAGAGGCAGGAAAAAGAGGAACTTTAAAGTGCACCTGTCACCTCAAAACTAATACTAATCTAGGTTCTACTAATGAAATAAACGTTTTTGTAAATATATATGTATTTTTTTTAAAATGTACCTTTATACAGTATTTCTCTGTCATCTTCCCTGTCAGCCTGACTTTTCTTTCTCAAGTTGGGTTAGGCAGGGCTAAATGATGATTGACATCATAGCTCCTCCAATCAGATCCCTGGTAGATAGTGATTTAAAGGATCTGAAAAGTTTATTTCATTAGTAGAACCTAAATTAGTATTAGAGTTTTGAGGTGACAGGTGCACTTTAATAACTGAACTGTAACTGGATACAGAACCGTAAATGAAAAAAAGATGCACTGCAGCATAAAGACTGGAGATACATTAAATATAAAATCTAATCCAGATTGTAGTGTTTTAATGCAATTCTATTAGGCTTAATTGGGTAGGGAAAACTGCAGCTATCATTTGCATTTTATAAGAGTTGTAGTCACTTCCATGGTGAGCAACTGTAGCAGCCTCTGCTGAAAGAGCAAATTAATGAAACCTAATGTCACAGTCTTTTGCAGTCACCTCTATGTTGTAGATCAGTGTAAATAAGCCCATTAAATGATGTTGTCAATGATCATGTACTAATGATCACAAATCATTATTAGTTTTATACTTTGTTGACTCTGATAATAATACATTTATTCCTATGACTATTTGCTGAAAGCAAGCTGGAAAATATCATGTCATTTATAGATAAGCCAGCCATGTGACTAAATAGAGCAATGCTTAATATGGAATATAAATTGTATTGATTTGATTTGATAAACTTAATGCTATTAATCACAATTCATTAGCTAGGAGTCCTTATTTGTGTTGTTAGATAAGACAAGCACAATTAAGTCACAACAACTGTTGCTATATTAAAGAGGATATGAGATCTTTACCAATTTCTGCTATCAATAATGACACAATAATGACAAGCAATAAAATACTTGTTTGGGTGCTTAAAAGGTAATAAGCAGTAAATTAGATGGAAAATTAAAAAAATAAATATTTAAATATATATTGTTTGTTAGAGATGGCTGAATTTTTCAAAAATTTGATTCGGCTGATTCGCCGAATTTTCCTGAAAAGTTAGATTCGGTCCGAATTAATTTGTTATGAATTGGGTCAAAAATAAGCTATTTCCAGGCTACGGAGAGCCTGTAGGGTGTTGAAGAACATTGTTCCATGCTAAAATAGGCATATAGAGCATGGTTTGGTCTTC
>WMED01012333.1:0-14862 GCA_019650415.1 Pipa parva
ACATGCAAAAAAACAGGAAATGAGGAAGGGGCAAACACTTTTTCACACCACTGTAATTGGTGCCTTATCCTTGCCTGTCACTGCATGTATGAGCACACTTGAGATTTAAAGGAGTATTAGTCATTACCCATAATGCTCTATGGAATGGACTCAATTCTAGCTTTTTTATTTTATAACAAATATATTCTCTATTTTGTTTGACTTGTTAATGGTTTATAAATTCAAAAAATATCTTTCTTAAATTTGTACTAGTTATAAAGTACCTAATATTTTAAAAACTAATTTGATTTTATCCTTGTGTCATACATGCTGTGATTTGCAATAACAATGATACACTGAAATATTTAACAAAAATCCTATATGAATATATATAATTCATTCCATAAACAAAAAATGATTTTTCAAAAAAATAAAATAAATGTTTTCGTTAATTGTTAGGCTGAAGTATAATTCACTATGAGGTGATAACAGTCAACATATGGATAATTCTTACTAGCCAAATGTTAATCTTAAAGGCTACTATATTGAGGCTAACAATTATATCTCAAGTTAAATGTTTTTTATAGAGAGGCAAAATAGCCATTTGAAGTGTTCTCACATATGTCTATGAGCAAATTTTATTGTTTTAAGCAGCAATATATTAAAAGTTGATTTGAACATGGGTACACCTCTGATGTTTTGAAAAATATGAAGTGGTTCACAGTTTGAGAGGACTAAGTGTAGTTAATGATAACAAGGATTCCACATTTGTGATTTAACGAGCCTGGAACAGGCTATTAACTGAAGAGGTTTTCCAACCTGAGAGGATTGAGCCAGGAGTGAGCCTTTGGAATATAAAAGTGATATATCAAGCCTTGATGTGACCTTTTTCTGGTGAGCGCTTACATAGCACTCTTTGTTGGCACGTGGTGGAGTGTGTCTATTTACATTCACAAATTGCACTTGTATTTGGGACTTTTGGTTTCCCCTTATTATTTCATTGATACCCAGATAAAGCACTATATTAGTGCTCTCTGTTGCGCTTTTCCACAGAGTGTTGTGCACAGTCTCAATAGGCTGCTACTGTTGCAGTCCCGTCTTTATAATTAGAATATTGTCGCAGTCGCGACTTTATTATGAGAAAATTGTCGTAACCTTAACTTTAAAAAAATTGTCACAACTTTACAATAGGGAAATTGTCGTGGATTTGCTATGGGAATCCGCTGTTTGAGAATTCGACAGTCGAATTCACTTCTTAGTGAATAACCCCCTATTAATCTTTTTTTAATTTTACCTGTTACAACATCAGAATAGGGGTGTGCGATATTGCTGAAAAATGATGTCTCGATATTTTCTGTAATTTCGTGAATAACGATAATAAACAATATTTTGCATTATTTAAAAATGTGTTGAGTCTTATATTTCATTTTAGTGAAAAAAAATTGGATTAGCTGTGTTTGGGTTAATCCTTGGTTTGTCTGGTTTTGGCGTTTTTGCTTGGTGCTGTGTGTGTCGGTGGCTGTTAGGCCTGACACATGGATCTATATTTATGTATGTGTATAGTTGGGTCTCAGCTATGTTAGAGCTTGTTAAAAGTGCGGCCACTCTGATAGCCCGCCTCCCGGAAGTCTCTGCAGCAGCCTTTTCTAAAGGCGTGACCCGCCGTTCGATAATGACAGCTTGCATATCGATAACGCACCTATTACGATATTGTCTTAGACGATATATCTCGCACACCCCTACATCAGAATACAACAAACAGAAGAAAATAATAACAAAAATAAAATAAGATACTGTATAAATCAAAATTACATTGATAAATAACCTTATATTATTTTATTTTTTTTTTCATTTCTCAATCACGGAAGAAGGGAGCCACAAAACAAGGAGGCTGAAGAGCCACATGCGGCTCAAGAGCCGTAGTTTGCCTATCCCTGACCTATACTATACAGTAGACCAGTTAGAGATTAATCTATTTGCAGGTTCAGCTGAATCTATGATTTTACCGGCACCAGAGCGAATCCGAAACTTTTCCGATTTGCTCTGGACGAACCTTGTAAAATGGTTAGGTTTAAGCTGGCTAAGGTTTTTGTTTTTTGTTTTTTTTTTTAAAGTCACCCAAAACTGTGGTTCACGGTGGTTTCAGGCGACTTTCTAAAGTGTATAGGGCAGCCTAATAATTATCAGGCCTGAACCCTTTGTTTTGGGAGTAATAAGCCACCACAGCTGCGGCTTACCCCACCCCCTCTATAGAGAACACACGAACGATCTGCCTATATGTGACTAATTCGGCAGGAGAAAGAAGGGCCAGATTGTTTCCAAAAATCTGCCATTTTAATTGCCTCATCTTGTTGCTGCCTTACTTATTAATGGTTCTGTACTCACTAATACTTGTAGTGATCCAGAGAGTTCCATGCAGGAAATGTATTCTGTGTGGCCACCAGGAACCATGCAGTGTTACCCTGGCCTGAGGCGACTTTGAAATATAACCTTACTTTACTGAATTAGATGGCATGAAAATATGGTGACTGGATTGTAGTGAGGGAACTGTGGTTATTTAATTACCTATAGGAGTTTTAAGTAAATGCACAGAATTTGTTTTGCAACAGCATGGTTTTCTGCAGTGGTAAGATGCTTCAAGCACTGCCTAATTTACATACCCCACTACCTGTATGTAGCAATTGAAAATCTGTCCACAGATTTATTTATTTTTTTAAAGTAAAAAATTTACTATTAAATTTTGCCAATGTGGAAAACTACACAGTAGCAATGTGATGTTGGCTGGTGGGAAATTCTTATCAGAATTGGAGAAGCCATTTCATGAGCGTTGAAGAAAGTTTCATGAAAGCACAGAGTGCCTGATTGGGTTTGACTTACAAATGTATAGGATTCAGCATTGTTCAAAGTAATATTTCTATGTTTTTATGTCTTTCTTTTTTTAAGCTTTGTAATCTTGTTAACAGGAATGTATCTGATTGTGATAACTCGAAAGAAGAAAGTAGGAGATCTTCTGAATCATTCTATCTGGAAAGCAACAGACTTCGACATAATCTCTTATAAAAAAACAATGTTACATTTAACTGATGCACAGGTGAGTTTATAGTCATAGGTAGGTTTTTATGAAAATAGTGAATTGTACATTTTTCTCTCTTATATGGTTTTTATCTAGTGCATTTTAAACCAGTAAAGTAATGGATTAGGTCAGCGTTTCCCAAACTTATTTTTCCGTGGCCCGGTTATTTTTGTGCTTATCCTTCGTGACCCACTTAGTAAGGGACTTCGTGCACGGCACCGCTCATGAATATTCATGAGCTGGCTACTTCATGACACAACACGCATTGTACACCTTAAAACTAGTAAGGCTTGCTAGTTTTAAGGCATACAATGCGTGTTGCGTCATGAAGTAGCCGCCTTATGAATATTCATGAGCGGTGCCGTGCGCGAAGTCCATTACTAGTTTTCAGTCATGAAAGCCCATACGCTCTCTCGTGACCCGGCATTTTGCTTTCGTGGCCCGGCACCGGCTCGCGACCCACCATTTGGGAAACTCTGGATTAGGTAGTAATTTTCAAGTTGTTGGTTTGTGTTTACTAGCATCTGACATTGTACAGTAGGTGGGAAGCTCATACCACATTGGTTAAAATTAAAGGACCAGTAACAATTAAAAAATTACAATTTGTATTAGGGTTGGCAGTGTAGTTGGTTAAATACATCACTTCTAAAATTTGTATCTTTCTGCATTAAATTCATGACTTTTATTACTTTCTACATCTCGTGAAGTTGTTTAAAGAGAATAACTGTGAGATATAGATCAGTGTATAGGACTTTAACAATGACATGCATTCTTTTGTTGGACCTATTAAAACTTTGTCTTCTGTGTATCACAATTTTTGTACAAATTAGATGTACATATATTACATATTCCTAATCTGGAACTGCCTGATTTTGACATGGTTTTTTCCAAACAATTCTAATTTTGATGAGATAACAAATGTATTATTTTGTTTGGTATACAATTAAAATATTGTAGGGAATTACTCAGTTGTAGAACAGCCTTTTGGGAATAATTCACCTCGAATGGCAACTTTTCTGTAACAGTCCGGTTTTTATTTCCAAAGTAAAGCACACACTTTAAACAGAACCCTTCTAGACACAGTTTAAGCAGCAGATACTTCCTTTAGTATGTTGGAGGGGATGGAATCTGGGGAGTACTCCATTTTGAAGTCGATCATTACATGGAATGTGGTGAATTTTTTAAAAAAAAATCAGCTCTTCCATCCATGTTTCCATATCATAAAGTAGTAGATACATTGTGATTTATGTTGTGATGTAGCCAAAAATGTCTCTTCAAGGTCTACCATGAATAAGTTTGCATACTGTGATGCCATTTTGCTTCCCATACCAGTCCCCATGAGTTGTAGGTAGAAGTCCTTATTGAATGCAAGAAATTGTGTGGATGGATAAATTCAAGAAGTGTGGTTATAATATAATGCTGTATTCCAGGTCTGGGGTGGATGTAAGAAATCTTTGACATGCTGCTATGCCATCTTTATGGTTTATGTTGTATAATGACACTACATCCATAGTGACAAGCAGTAAGTAGTGTACTGTTCAGTTTGTTTAAAAAGTCTGTAGTATCCAGTATATAACTTTGCTGCTTTGGACAAGTGGCTTCAAAAATTTTTTCTACAAGGCCAGATATTTTCTCTGTCACGGTGTTAATACCTATTATTATGGGTCTTCCTGAGTTTCTACATTTGTGGATTTTGGGAAGCATATAGAAAGTGTCAGGTTCTGGTTGAGTAGGTATTAGGTCAGCCAACTTTGAGTTTACTTCCAGTGGAAACTTATGAATAATTTTATGGAGCTGTTTCATATATTCTTTGGTTGGGTTCTGATTCAGTTTTATGTAGTATGTGTTGTCAGAAAGTTGTCTTGTGCCATAACAACAACTGCACCAGTTTTATCAGCTGGCTTAATTGTAATGTTTGAACTATGCTGTAGGTCATTTATTGCTGTTTTTTCCAGCCTAGACAGGATGTGGATCATTTTTTTTCTGTTGGGTGGATATTAATGGTGTAATTCTAAGGCAGAAACTGTCTATGTGTGTGTCCAGCTTAATATTGTGTCCAGGTGTAGGGGTGACGTTGCTGCATTTAAAAAAAAACAAAAAAAAAAAAAAACACACTGTCCTGGCAGGATTAGTAGGCCTTGTATGGAAGAACTCCTTTAGTCAAAGTCATCTAACATAAGCCTCCACATCCGAATTTTATCCAGTTTTGTGGTTGGACAGTATGTCAGGCCAGGAAAGTACTGAGATTTCTGATTCAGTAAATTTGTAGTTGGATATGTTTAGATTGGATAGGTTTATTGTCACTGGACAGTACATAAAATTACTTATCAGTGAAATTTATAACTCCCACATTTGTCATGTCCACTTGCACTGTGTGCAAATGTAGATAATCAGACATCTTAGTTTCCTCCATGTTCATATCAAGCTGCAGTGGCAGTGCTGTTGGTGGTGAATTTACTAATGATGGGTTGCATATTTTTTATGTGTGGTGCATTTTTTATTTCTGGATTCAATTTGTATAGTTTCCATTTTTTATTCTGCCTGGCTTGTGTTTGTTGTATTTTGTGAATGTGCATCAATTCTTTGTCAAGTACTTTAATCCATGTAATGCTGTTCTCATTATGAAATCTCTTTTTCTATATAGTCTCTGAATGAGCTTGTTCCTGATACACTCGCTGTTAGGGATGCATCGTTCTTCTGCATATTTTGAGTTGTGTAGTTGCACAAGTAACAAGCTATAAAGATTTCATACAAACGGTACCTTATTCTTTCAAAAATAAATAATTCAAATACTGTGAAGAAACAGAAACCTTGACTCATTTTGGTAAACTTGTAACTATATCATAGAAAACAGAATTCTGATATATTACACATGTAACTGAATTTGCCATTTGACCATCTCAAACACTGGTTCTTCAAGTGAATTTAATCTGTTCTGCATGCAGCCAGCCAGTGAAAGATATTGTATGTTAAACGATGAATGCTCTTTTACTAGTTCAATATAAAGATGTAATAATTAGCTGATATTAGGCTATTAAATGTGTACATTAATTAGATACCAATATAGACAATACATCCTTGACCCACTAAAAGTGAAGTTGTTAGAAAATAACTATGTCAAAATCTAAAATAAAGAAAAATATATTTATATATCTGTGTGTTATTACATATTTTTGTTATTACATATTTTTGAACATGGGTTTTGTAATTTGAAAATGCTTCAATGAAAACTGAATAACACAAAAATTAAGTTAAAGCTTATATAATAAATATGTAGAAAGGGAATGATGAGTCATAGTTTTGATTAAAAGGTAAAATATTATCAAACAATGTGAAGTTGTTTCTTAAATGTTGAATGAACATTAACTGATAAAAAAAATTTCTTCTCAAAAGCTCCAGGATAACAAGGCCTTTCTTGCTATGATCAGTCATGTCTTGAATGTGGATGGATTTTATTTCTCTGTATCATATGACATTACGCATACACTACAACGATTATCAAACACTAGTCCTGAATTCCAAGAAATGAGTCTGCTTGAAAGGGTAAGGGAGAAAAACAATGTGTTGTGAGAGATTGTAATTAATTGATTTGACCTGTTTATAAGAGAAAACAAGCCTATTTTTTTTTTTGTCCCCCAATGCACCCTGGAGTTTGCTGCTAAATCTCTTTTTTGCATCTCTTTTTGATACATTTGGCTGTTCACCCTGATCAACAGATGCAGAAAACAAGATCAATATTGTTTTATTTAACAATTTAGAGAATTACACTGATAACTTTTAGCATTTACTGCACCAATGGCAGTTTTTTGCTACTGTGCTTGGAGCTTAAAGCAGCGGTTCTCAACCTGTGGGTCGCGACCCCGTATGGGGTCGCATGGCAATCCCACGGGGGATGAGAACCGCTGCGGTACCAAGAAGCGCCAGCAGGACCCCGTGACGTTCGGCCAAATCGTCACCACGGGACGTGATGACGTTTTGGCCGAACGTCACCACGGGACGCGCGGACGTGATGACGTTCGGCCGAAACGTCATTACGAGGTGCGCGGTGATGTCAGCGCCAGGGGTCGCGACCCGAAAAAGGTTGAGAACCACTGGCTTAAAGGGTATGAAAAGTTTGGATAAATTATTTCCATTTGACATGTATACATATATAAAGCTAACTTAAACATTAAAATGTAAAAATGATTTTGGGATCAGTAGTGCTTGCCTCTTGTTTAAACAGTCCTGCTCCCCCAGCCCTTCTATGTACAGGCACTTCCTGTATACTATTGATAAGCACTGCCCCCCGAGTGACATCACTCACTATTCAGAGAGCAGGTTCTTGTGTGTAATCCCTTTCCCTTCTCCTCATCTAAAAAGCCTGTTCCTAACCCTGAGCATGTGCATATAAGAGCTGTCCGACCACCTGTGTGGTCATCTGTGGAGAGAGGTCAGAGAGAGTAGGGGGCATGCTACATGCTTGTACTTCCCATACAAGGAAGCTGTTGAGAGGGAGAGAGCAGCACCAGGGGGATATTGAGCCCTGCAGAATTAAGAGGTGAGTCTGGAGTTTCTTAATTGTTATATTGCTTGACAATAGGTAAATAAAGGTTAAGTAAACCCTGGCTATAAAGAAAGCTCTAACAGTAGTATCAGTGAGTTTCTACTCCCTAATCCAGTATTTTTCAACCTCTTCTCTTCAGGGGAACCCTTTGGTGTCGTCAGATTTCTGGCGGAACCCTTACAGAAATTTTTTTGGAACGGAAACGGAAATAGTTTTTTCCGAAATGGAAATAGTAGCCTTTGGCTCACTTCACAAATGGTATTATGCGCATGGTGATGTCCTGCACGCGGACATCAGCATGCACATTAAAGGGATTCCCGTCTCGGCGAGGCAAGTCTTGGTCTCACCGAGACGGGAATCCCTTTAATGTGTATGCTGATGTCCGCGTGCTGTCTACCTCGTGCTGCTGCGTGATGTCTGGAGTTTAATGAAGTTTAAATAAGACTGATTCAAATCTGGTCTAAAGATTTTTTTTTTTTTAGTCCTTAATCTAGTATTGTACATTTTCACATTTTCTTTATGGTTTATTTTAGAATTGACAAGTTTTAAGTGCTGCAAGATACTTATATCACCTTCAAGCAATATTGTTAAAATTATGTTTAAATATTTACATGTTGTAAAAAAGTGGGTAGTGCCAAATTAAATATAATTTTCCTTGTGCTATATAAAGAAAATCTGACCCATTGTGCCATATAAAGAAAGTGGGCCCCATATGCTTGTAAGGCTGGTGCAATGCAGAGGGAGAGAACAGAATGGGTCTGTTTTCAGCAGGGGCTCCTAAAGTATTACTTACTCTGAGGGGCCTAATCAGTTGCTTTGTTTGCACTCCTGTAAAACCAGCTCTAGGTTTTGTACACAGCTTTAACAATTTTCTTTCTTCTTTTTTTTCTTCTGACATTTCTTTGTCTAAAACACATCCATATAGCTGCTCTATGAAGGTGTTTTAAATATACTGAAAATGTCACAGTAAAGAGTTTCAGCATGTTAAGCCTGGTATGCCTTCAGTATCAGTGAAATGTATTTGAAAAAGTCACATCTTTACATGGGATAATTAATATTTTTAAATGACTGTATATGATTGTGTCGTATAAATAAATTATTTTTAATGCTCTCTCTTAGGCTGATCAGAGATTTGTCTGGAATGGTCATCTTTTAAGAGAGTTTTCAGCTCAACCTGAGGTAATGGTAAACAAATATAATAGGTATATTTAGTATTCTTTTCAGTTACTCACAATGCTTTGCATAACAATAAAAATGCAATTCTAAAACAAATATCCTATTTTACTACTATTTGCTTTACTTTAAAGTAGAAGTAAAGGTCGGAACAAAATTAATATATTATAAACTGTACCTGGCACTAGGTGGGAAGTGCTAACTTATATAGGGAATGGAGGAGCGATTACGAAGTTTGAAGGCAGTTTCAAGATTTCATTGATATCTGAGCGGTGAAATCATCACTGCGCATGCCTGGACTAGGTATAATGATGTTGACACCACTCTGCACCCCTGATGCTGGTCAGGAGGTATTGCCAGCGCAGAGCGGTGTCAATGACATCACGTCTAGTCCAAGCCATGCACAGCGATGATTTCACTACAGGTATGCACAATGATGATTTCACTGAAATCTGTGCAGTGAAATAATCACAGTGCATGTCTGGATTAGGCGTGATGATATTGACACTGCTCTGCACTGCCAATGCCATTCAGGAGGGGAAGCCAGAGTGCAGCTTCATGGCTGTGTAAAACTGTCTTCAAACTTTGGAATTGCTACTCCATTCCCTTTGTAAGTTAGCACTTCCCACCTAGCGCCAGGTACAGTTTATAATTATTAATTATATTAATTTCCATTCAGCCTTTAATTGTCCTATAAAGTAACATAATGTCATTAAATTTGCCAGTGCTATATTGTACTGTTAAGAATTTTTGAAGTACAATGGAACCTATCACTTAAACTATCTTGCACTGCATTATTTTTCAAAGAACATTATCTGTCTTTGCCATACAGAGACAACACGCGGTAGAAATTCTATCCATGCTAATTGCTTTAGTGGGATCATACAGACAGCTGGTTTTAAAACAAGCAAAGTTTGGGGGAAGGTTAATGACAATCCTGCAAGACAGAGGGAAAAAATGTGCAATGGTAGTGGATCAGTGATTTATCAATTTGCTTTACAAAGCTACATTCTCCCCTTCCCTTCTCTTATCCATCCAAAGCACTACCAATCATCAGAATAGCAGATTTTAATTTAAAAGCCTCACGCTACATGAGATTTTCTCTGTGTCACTGTGGATAAAAGTCCCTGGTAGATCAAATGGGCACCTGTGTGATGGGAGCTAACGGTCTGAGGAGATCTAGAGATCAAAGTACCTAGAGCTGTCAGAGCACATGAGAATCATGAGGCCTAAGGAACTACCCAAGGAGCTCAGAGACAGAATTTTGACAAGGCACAGATCTGACCAAGGTTACAAAAGAATTTCTGCAGCCCTCAAGGTTCCTAAGATCACAGTGGCCTCCATAATCCTTAAATGGAAGAAGTTTGGGACAACCACAACTCTTCCTTGACATGGCCGTCCAGCCAAACTAAGCAATCGTGGGAGAAGAGCCTTGGTGAGGGAGGTAAAAAAGAAACCCAAGATCACTGTGGCTGAGCTCCAGAGATGCTGTAGGGAGATGGGAGAAAGTTCTACAAAGTCAACTATCTCTGCATCCCACCACCAGTCGGAGCTTTATGGTAGAATGTGCCGGCAAAAGCCTCTCCTCAGTGCAAGACATATGAAAGCCCACACACATTTTGCAAAAAAAAAAAACACAGGACTCCCAGACTATGACAAATAAGATTCTCTGGTCTGATGAGACAAAGATTTAACTTTTTGCTGTTAATTCTAAGTAGTATGTGTGATTAAAACCAGGCACTGCTCATCACCTGCCCAATATAATCCCAACAATGAAACATGGTGGTGGCAGCATCATGCTATGGGGGTGTTTTTCTCCCATCTCCCAATTATGTTTTTTTTTTCTTTCAAGATTGGGTGCAGAGTGTGCAAAAAAAATGAACTTTTTTGATCTTACCAAATGGCTGCAAAGAAACTAAGAGTGAAAAATTTAAAGGGGTCTGAATACTTTCCGTACCCACTGTAAGTGTGCGTGTATGTGAACAAATGAATGAGAGTATGAATAGTTATGTATAAAATGCATTTATAGAATTTCCAGTCTTTTCCACAAGTTCCTTTTGAGCTCGGACAGTGAACACACTAACAAACCTGATAACTTTTTCTGGTGAATTTTCTCAGAAAAGGGTCAAAATTCACCAAAAAAAAGTCAACAGACAAGATTATAAAGAGTATGCCAAGAAAGCTTTTACTGTTTATCACATTTATTACTGTAACACATTAATTTAATGTACAAATGCATGTCTGAACAGTGAGATGCCACTGTGCCTGTCAATGAATCTACACATAAATCCCTTTTTCAGGGAAATAATGGTTATTTTAATAAATATGTCCTATTTGCAAGCTTTTTAAAACAAACTTGTTTTGCTTTTTTAGATTCAGAAATTTGCAATTCCAGTGATCCATGGATGTATCCTTTTTAGCAAATGTTGTAATTTTTTTGATCAGGCAGCATACACAACAGATAAATTACAAATCCGTTTGACTCTTGGGTCAGATTTGTTGTGCTCACACTGCATGTCCATTCATTTAACTAAACTCATATAACGGGAAAGTAAACATGGTCACATCACAATAAAATAATGGGACATTAATTGACTTTAATTACCATAAGTCCATGAAATTTAAGGCAAGTATGAAGAACGTTGCATGGGTGGAGCTAGATGTAAGTTTGAAAATTTAAAAACTGGACCACTTACTTGGGGGTATGCAATCTGCCAGTGACTGCATACATTCTTCTCTTGCTGGCTACTTAGCGTTGGAGCTGAAAAAACAGTTTCCAATTGTTTTGCACCGCACACAATAATGAGCCTAATTACAATTAGCTCAGCTGCACAATAGGCAAGTGTGGCCCCAACCAAGTGTTCAGCCCTATAAATCTGGTCTGTGAATGACTGCATAATAAAATAAAAATAAAAAGCCCACACAAATGTAATCTTCAGTCATTACTTTTTATTAAAATAACTTTTGTACCACTGTAAAAATGGTCTAATAAAAAGGGAATGACTGAAAGTTTTTTTTACTTTTATTATACTGCATCTAACTCTTGCCTGCACCATGGAAAATGAAGGTGTACAAAATGGGCCAGGGTGGAGTGCACACCTTAATTTTCCATGGTGCAGGTGTTAAGTGTAAAGCAGGTAGGGTTTTGGAGACATAAAAGATGTATGATTCTTGACAACCATATGTACTGAACAGGGGAATAAAGTGAAAATAAATAAATATTTTGTGTAGTGGGCTCCTGATCTCTTATTTTCTTGGTGTCCCCCCTGATTTCTTATGTTCTGGTGGGTCCCAGTACTCTATTTCAACTACATTAGTATATGTAAGGATTCCCTTAATTATAGTTAAAAAGCCTTAAGCCGGAAAAAAGAAAAGGATATAAAGTTATATGTCACCAACAACAATAGTAAATGAAAATGAGACTTCTCTCCTTACATGTCTTAGCCTAAAATCAGTTTAAAGTTTTTGCCAGAGGTTATTGGTAAATTTTAATTCATAAGCAGTATACTTAGTAACTATTTCATAATGAGGTTCATGATTAGGCATATTAATTTTATAAAATAATGTGTTGCTTGCTTTCCTTAGCTTTATTACCAGTTATTGCAATACACTCAAGTTCTGTTAATGGAAAATATTTTGAATGGATTCTTATTTCCAGAAGAAGCTGTTTCCGAGCAGGTGTTCGATATTATGTAAGAGGTATGGTAATTTTAGTGATTTCTAAACAAAAATGAGCTTTGCATAGATGTGATAAAAGGCGTGCATATATATATATATATATAGTATGGTTCGACTTGCGTCGCAAAACCGTGTAAGTCGGAACAAGGCATGGTTGCACGCAGTTCGACTTACGTCGCAAAACCGTGCAAGTCGGAACGAGGCATCGTATAAAGCGTCGTAACCCCAAAACGACGTAACTCGAGGCAGTCGTAACCCGAGGACTACCTGTATAATATATACTGTATCTTTCCTGTCCTTGACTCTGTCCCTCTAGCTTCATGTGCATATCTCATACACTAACTTTCCAATGTCCACTAAAAGCATAAACAAGTTATTTAAAGTATACTAAATCCCATTAATTTTTATAAATAATTTAGCCTCTACTTTCATGTCCAGCATTATTCTAATCTTTATGCAATAAGAAATCTTTAGTCACAATCCTTGCTGTCTATCCTCTACATATCTCATGTTACCCAAGTTCTGGCATAGAGAAACTATCCCTGCTTTGATGAACTGCCTGCAGTTCAGAGAAGAGAAGGAATACCTCCTCTGCAAACACCCTATTACATACAGTATCACAGTTTCTCTGTTGCACTTTCCCTCAATTACTAATTATTTCACAAGTGCCAACCAATATAAACAGAAACCCAATTAATAGGAAATGGAGAGAAATTTTGAAAAAAAAAAAAAAATTGGTCAAAGTTTTCATCTTGGACTTTTGTTAAGGTCTGCTAAGGAAAGTTCCTGGAAGGTATATAATGTATATTCGGTGATACCTTTTTTTTTTTATTGAGGTCTGTCCACCCTTTATCAAGTCTTCAAGCAATAATGAGTTCTGGAGGGGGATAGCAGACTCCTATCAATATCCACGACTGCCCTAATAGTCTGTCTATTCTAGTACAATATCTCCTTGCCTGTCTCTGTGGTTTCTCTGTAACCCCCTCCTGAACTAAGCACCACTTGACCACATACAAACGTATTCTGATGCAGAAGATTTCTTCAGGAAATTATGCCTCAAATAATTTTTTGCACAACACAGACAACATCTGTGACAACTGCAATAAAAAGGATAATAACCAACACTTCACTCCAAAAGCTGGACTCAGTCAGAAACTGGATACCTGTATTGAGACCTTTACGATGTTTACTGTAGCAATGCTAAAATCACAACAGAACAAAACAGCTGCACCATCCTCCCCTTGAAAGAATGGCAATTAATTGAAAAACAATCAAAATATCACCATAAAACCAGCAGATATAGGAGGTGCAGTGGTAATTATGGACATAGTGAAATACATACAAGAAGGCAGCAGACAACCATCAGACCATATATATTACCAAGATCTTAAGGAAGATCCTACCAGTCAACACCACTAAACTAAGAACATGATTGAACATTCATTACTCTTCAGAGTGTTTCCCCTTTTTAGACACTACTGTCACTTTAAAACAAGGTGAATTACAAACATCCTTTTACAAAAAGCCTACAGGCAGATGTAGATACCTACACAGCTCCAGTTTTCACCCTTCCCATACTAACCAGACCATAGTCTATAGTCAAGCTACAAGATATCACAGAATCTGCTCCCACACAGTGGACTGGACAAAAGATGCATACAAAGGATAATTTCCAACAATATTAAATCGACATCCAATATCCCATGAGAACACTTACTTTCATATAGAAGCAGAAATACTCTGTAAACTTTGTAAAGTCATCAAAGAGTAACAGCCACTTATATCCCGAGATTCATTAAAGGATATCTTCCCTAGTCCCCCAATACTGGCATTCAGACAGCCACCAAATCTTAAACACAAACTTGTCAGCTGTAAACTCCCCACAGAGCAAAACAGAAATGAGGGAACAAAACCTTGTAAGAATGATCGACACTGCAAATTATGCCACTACATATGTGAAGATACCATAGTCAGACATGGGGATAAAACCTACAAGATTAGTGGATCCTACACCTGCACCACTGCCAATGTAGTGTACATGATACAGACTGCATGTGAGAATGGCTGCTACATTGTAGAAACTAACCAAAAACTCCACTTTAGGATGAAACTTCATAGGCAATCCATTCACCCTCCTAAGAATGAAGAACCGTGCGCTCCAGTTGGAATCCATTTTAACCTAAACAATCACTCAATTAATAATCTAAAAATCAAAATACTCAAAGGGAACTTTAAAAACACAAGAAATAAATACTTTTGAGCTCAAAATAATGCATTTTAATACCAAAAATACAGGACTCAATGTGGATCTTGGATTTTTATCTCACTATCATAGCTTCATATAATGGTAAAGTATGCATTACCGTATATACTCGTGTATAAGCCGAGAAATTTAGGTCCAAAAAATCATGTAAAG
>WMED01012334.1:0-14861 GCA_019650415.1 Pipa parva
CGCCAAAGTTGGTTACGGTCACGAAGAAGCTTTCTGTGGCAGTGTTGGGTGCCATGTTTGGGAAGAGAGAAATTACGGCGGCAGAAGTTGAAATATCATGCACGGAGGCTGCTGGCTGGGAGGGTACTTCGGAGCACAGTGGCAGAAGTTGAAATAATGCCTCTCTCCCCGAACATGGCACCCAACACTGCCACGGCAAGCTTCTACATGACGTTACCAACTGGGGTGGAGCTTGGAAGCGCTGTCTGACAGGAATATCGTGTTTACTCGTGTATAAGTCGAGTATACGCTTTTACATGACTTTTTTAACCTAAATTCCTCGACTTCTACACAAGTATATATGGTATGATGGAAAAATAAGCAAAAATGTTGTCACGGGGATAACAGAACACTCAGGGATTACTTTGGGAACTAGGTCACCACTAGAGGCACTTATAGCAAACCCAGAACCCGTTACGCCTTCTGGAAGCACTAAGGTGTACTGTGCAGATTTGAAGCCAACAGGGAGTGAGAGGAATAGGATAACGTGACTTTAATGAAGTCGTGGATCCTCTGTACCACAGTAGGAGTTGACTCTGGTTAACCCTGAGGTGCGGAGTCTAAGGAGGGCCTGGTCTTCACCTTTAACCCCCCGCAAACCATGCATGTTATAGTGAAAATACTATTCCATCATCTTCAATACTGTTTATTGAGCTCAACTCCCTCCCTCTTCTAGCTATATGTGTTTTTATCTGGATGCACTGCACATGCTCATTTGTGAGGGTCCCAAATTAAATTTACAAAATGTAGATACTTGTTTTTCAGTAAAGTCTTTAATATTATGTATTTAATAACTGTCTTTCATTTAAAGGTTAGTTGTATAAAGGGATAAGGTTGAGGCTTTATGCAGTAGGTTTCAAATGAATGAGGTTAACAGTGTTTTACTGTCCCCACTGGAATCTCCCTTTGGGTGCTCCACCATAGCATATTCTATTCACTGTAAAGCAGCTAGTAGTTTAGAAACAAACAAGGTAGGATACAAGAAAATCCTAGCTTATTGAAGATGGGAATGAAAAGACATAAAGGAGAATGTTTAGATTTGTGGGCACTTGATCTCTCATTTCCCTACAGACCAACACTACTGGTAAACCTTTGCATTACAGGCAAAGTAATGTTACCCTTTCTATAGGATGCTTAGATCGCTCCTTAAAATCTGAGTATCAAAATTACATTGACTAGATAACCACATTTACCATATGAAAAAATTCAGGTGCTGTTGGCATTTATTGTCTACTGAACTTTAAATGTCTGGTCAGCATAATATACTGTAGAATACATCTGTTAAATTAAGTAATCATTTTACATGCAAACACTTGTGTTCTCTTTTAATCAATGATGTGGTTATCAGCAAAAGGAATTACTAACCATGTGGTATATGTAGTTTAAAGTATAATTGCTCCTAGCCTCCCATGCCTGCATATCCCATAATTCTTAGCGGTGGAATAATGTTATCAGTATTTTAGTTTTTTTGTTTTTCAACAAAAGATTCAAACAGTTTATCTCTTACTGGAACTGTAAAAGTATGTTTAAGAGCAATTTTACACACAGTGTTTTAACAACAGTGGTGGCGGCAATAGATCCCCTTTCCTTTGGACTCATCCAAAACAGCATGGCTGGTTTAACCACATGAAAATGCATATTTTCATGGTGACCGCTTGCCCTAAAAGAAGCCACATGGTTTTTGATCTGGATTGCACTGCATACAAAAAGACCCATCACTGCTTCAGTTTTATGGCATTTTGACACATAAAAGATTTTCAGTGTATGTTGGAAATTGCTGTGACTGTGTATGCAAAGTTGATAGATATCTATCCACACAGACTCAAAGCAGTAATTTCTTACAACGATGCCTCAATTAAATTCTTACTTGGAGGGAATGATTAGTTATGTGAATAGTTAATGCAACTCCTCACTAGTTTTATTAATAAAAATAATTAGACATTAGTAGAATTATTTGTCTGATGATCAGTGAGTGCATGCATGACGTGTATTGTATCAATGTATTCATTTCTTTTTCAAAGAGCCAAAGTTGTTGGGGCTGAAACTCACTTGCATTCTAATACACCTGCTATTTAATATACAAAATAACCTGTGCAGAAAAGATAAATAATATAAACTAAACCATATGTTCGTGCAATTCACAGCCAACATGGATATGAGGCAAACTGTTAAGTTCATCACTGAATGACAGCATTTACTATTTCTTTTTATCTGTATTCTAACATAAGGTAACCAGGAGACCTTTGTGGAATTGGCTACTATTCAAATTTCAAATCATAAGTTGTAGTAACATATCATATGTCGTTGAAAATACCTTAGGGGAAAGCTCTAGTCCAATTGCTATTCCATATACAGAAACGCTCGTATGTAGATGAATAATTGAGATATTAATTCATTTCAGCCTCCTTTTACTTGATCAGCCAAGCAAAGACTAGGGAATTGAGTGCAGCTTCTGGACCAGTAGCAAAAGATAAAGGAGACGATTTGTAAAATGAAGCATTATTTCACTTCAACAATGTGAATGATTATAATTTATTCAAGAAATGAGTCTAAAGGGGATTTCACATAATTTTTTTTCCATCCATTAAATGTACACATATCCTTCTAAACCTATGCTTAGTTCCCAACTTAATTTAATGATATATTGCCCCAGATTTAGAGAACATAAGAGGAATGAAGACATGGTTGTAACAGTTTACGGAAATGTGACTGATCCATAATTTTGTATAGGGAATGATCTACATATCTCTCCCATGGGTGTGCTTTTTGAGTTGCATACTATAAAGAGTAAAACAGGCATCTTGCATTTAATTCACATTTATTGAGACACATACCTTGTTGGTGTCCAACCATATCACTCACATGTCACTGATGTCACTATGAATGCATTAACATATTTATTATGACCAAGAGATCTCTCACTACAGTTATTACAACCACTGCAGAACCCTAGGACAAGAGAGAGAGACTGTTGATCATAAACATTATATCCTCCACCACAGAAGAAAAACATTAACAATACTAGTGAACAGTGTCATATGTAGGGGTTGAGAGATCTGGACGGTTAAATAACTGGTATTAAAACATGATTTGGAGGCATACAATTTTGATAAAAAAGTAAAAAGGTGCACCCCAAATTCTACACTGGAGCCCATGATTCTGTATTTATGGTACTGCAGTTTCCTAGCAGGACTGCTAATTGCAAGTTTACAGTACAAGTTGATAAACTGTAAAAATGAAGCCAGGTTTTCATGTAAGATAATTCTCAAAATCAATAAAAATTTGATCCTGTCCTGGTCCTATTAAACTATACATACAATTTTCCAAGAAGAGGTTCTTCTATAATGTTGTGTAGGAAAACCTTAACTGTGAATTCCTGAGACCCCCTTTGTTCTCACTGGTAATATACTATATATTTTTGAACAACTGCAAACCAGAACTAATTGTGGTATGTTGTTGCTTTGCTGCAATATTCACCCTGTTATCTAAATTGGTGCCTAGTAGTCTGAGTTTCTCTTTGTAGAAGCAAACAAGTCTCCCAATCCAAACGCTATTGTATTACCGGTCATGCCAAAAGCCGCACTGGCGTCAAAAACACAGTGAGTCATGTGATCGCACATAATCCAGACATCTGGTCCAACACAGATCTATCTCCATCCGGTAACTAAACATGCAAAATAGAAGCAGACCCAAAAGATCTGGAATAAAATTCTTCAATGCTTTACTATACCAGTAAAAACAAATTATCACTGGAACATAGGATGAAATCAAAAAGGTAACACACAAGCTAAACGCCTGATGTAACATTTTGGCCTTTCCAATACTGGAAGGCCTGTGGCCCCTCTTCCCAACGCATCCCTTTAGGTCGTGGGTGAAGAGGATGTGCCCTGGGTCCCAGATAGTGGATTTGATAATAATTCAGACAATGTTTTGTTTTATTTTTAAGGATATATGTGGCTTGAAAGATTTAGCCCATATCTTTAGCCTAACTCTCTGGAGAGAACATTTGCTCTTTTCAGGAAGTGCATATATACAAATTTCCTTATCAAAAGTTGAGGAATAAATCTAGATTTTATCCAGTTAATGCTTGCAGTTCAGCAGTTGATGTTTTCAAGGAATTAGATGAGAAGGAACTTATTTCCCTATCTAAAACCACAAATACACATTGTGGTAACAATTTGACCTCGTTACAGGCCCAGGCTATTAAACAACTTTAAGATGACACTTCCATTGTCATTCATCAGGCTGATAAGTAAAGAGCTATTCTGGTGTTATTAGAAAGGACATATTACCAAGAAGAAGCACTAAGACAGTTAACAAATCAGGAAGTGTATGTTAACTTTTCTGAGAATCCTTTGGACAAATTCAACAAAAAGTTACATTATTTGACTGATTATGAGGTAAATATGAATATTGTTTTCTAAAGAACAAGCCAAGATTTTTTTTTGTCGATTACAAAATGAATCCAGCATTCCATCATTTGCCAAAATTTCATAAAAAGTTATATTGTTCTGAGGGACATCCTATTATTGCTGATATTGGGTCCTTCTCAAAAAGACTCTCAATTTGGGTTGATTATATGTTATAACCTTTTGTTAAAAATGTACATTCTCATGTACATGATACTGTATACCTGCTGTTGAAAATAGAACAGATTGTTTCGAAGCCTAGCTATAGGTGAGTTACTTTGGATGTTAATTCTCTTTATTCAGCCATCCCACATAATAGGGGTATGGAGGCTATCAGTTAATTTTTGGAACATTTTTCTAATTTTTCTTCTTATTTAAAAGTTTTTTTTATTATCTATTGATTTTTTACTTACATATAATTATTGTTTTTTTAAACAGGATTTCTTCCATCAGAGGTGTGGAGCAGCCATGGGTGTTGCTTTTGCTCCATCTTATACCAACTTTTACTTGGGGTGATGGGAGGAGCACCATGTCTTTAGAGAAAGCAATCCTTTTAGGAATCATATTATTTGGTATGCTAGATATATTTATGATTTGATATGTATCTGGAATGGTACCTCTGAGGAGATTGATAAATTTGTTATCTATACCAAGCAAAATTATTTGACTTTAAAATTTGCTTCTGTTACTGATAGTAGTAAAATTATTATTTTGGATGTTACATTGGAAAGTATATCTGGACATGTTATTATGAGTATATCCTATCACAAATCTTTAGCAAATAATAAACTTTTGCATGCTAGTAGTTGGCATACCAAGAGAGGTTTACCTCTGGGGCACTTGTATAGGCTGAGGTGGAACTGTTCCAGTTTTCAAGATTTTTTAGTATAATCAGAGGAACTAAATGGACATTTACTTGAGACAGGACACCCCACTGATTTGGTAGAACATACTTTCCAGTTTGCTATCAAGAGGAAATGTAAGGATCTACTGGTTTCTAATAATAAAAACAAAATCAACAACACAAACAACAACAGTAAAAAAAAAAGTGCATTGTTTATATAGTTATCATTAAAGTGAACAGGAGAAAGTATTCTTTGTTACACAATACTCAGTAGAAAACAATAAAATACACAAAATTATACAGAAATATCTTCATATTTTACATATGGATTCAGATATGTCACAAGAGCTGAATAATATAGGTATACAATTTGTATCTAAGAAAGCGCCCACTTTGGGGTCTAGATTATCTCCAAGAGTTTTACCTTATCAACAGTCATTCCAATAATTAGCTGAATCTCAGAGGTACCTTTGAATGTGGTGCTAAGCAATGTATTACTTGCAAAGTACTATGTAGGAATGATGCATTTAAATCTACTTCCAATTAACAGATTTTTTCTTTTAAAGGACACTATACTTGTTGTACTGATAATGTAATCTTTTAATTGGAATGTACAAGGTATCATTTGCAGTATGTAGGGAGAACTTTTAGAGCTTAGAGACAAAGTTGAGATCACATCTTGGCTATTAAAAATAAAGATATTAGTACACCAGTAGGTAGGCACTTCAAACAATGTAATGATGGGAATTTAAAACTTTTAAAGGCTCAAATTATTGAAAAAGTATAATTGCCTTTAAGAGGTAGAAATTTACTAGCTCAGTTAAATTTGCAAGAGGCATATTGGATTCTCACATTAGGTAATCGTACACCTGAGGGTCTTAATCTATGATGGGATGTAACTTGCCATTACTAATTTATTTTTTATAGTTTTTTATGATTTTTATATGATTTACTATTTTGATCCTGTTTATTTATGTAGCATTTATAAGATGATTATCTTAAATATAGTGTGACACACACACATATATTTGTTAATTATATCTGCATATATTGAAATGTTGATTGTTGTGTACAGGGTTAATCCTGAATTATCCCCTCCCTTTTTGAGGAGTGGTCACTCAGGTAAACCCTATTTATTCTAGATTGCTTTTTAATGTTTATGTGCCTATAAGCAAGGTTCTGTTGGACTGAAATTCATTAGGCTTTTAGCTTGTGCGTTATCTTTTTGAATTATATGTTCCAGTGATGATTTGTTTTTACTGGTTGATATAATAAAGCATTTAATATTTTTATCCCAGATCTTTTGGGTCTATGTCTATTTTACATGAATATCTCTTTGCCTTTTTATATTTAAATTTTTAGTTCGCAACAACTGATTTGATATTGTTTGGGAACCTTGTTGTCTAAACTTGAGCCTAGTAGTCTGAGTTCCTCTTTGCCTTTCTATGTTTAAATCTTTTATTTGCAACAATTGATAGGCTGATGTATACACTTATCTCAATAAAACTTACTTGATAGAGTTAATTCATGCTTCCAGTTTCATGATAAAAAGCAACAGGGGCAGCTGTAATCCCTAGTTTAGAATAACACTACTGAATCAAACAGGAAAATAAGTCATATAAGAGTATGAGATGAACTTTAAGCCATAAAAATCATTCCATCTGGCCTTTAAAATCTACAGAACATTCAACATTGATTTTCCCACAAATATTTATATGCACATTTGATTTCATTTTGTTACAGCTAAGTCAGCAAAATCTGAAATTGCATCACTTGTCTCTACCACCCTAATGTTCAGTTTGATAGGCTTCATCTCCTTTGAAAATTCATGAAATGGGTCTACTTAAGATGATGGGTGAAAACATTTCCTAAACAGCATGTCTTAGTTTCAGTGTGGACTGTCAAAATGATCCTTCCATATCAACCATAAAAGCTGTCTTCCTGAAATCACCTTCAGAGTAATTCTGCTCAAATTTGCTATTTTAAAAATGACAAAATAAACAACGGTAGATGTAATAGTTTACAAGATTTCTGCATCTGCCAGTGGGCATCAAAATCTGTTTTAAAGAAACATCTTTATGTAATTTATTGACATTTATTTTAAAGGTATGCTTTTTTATTGTGTAGAAAAGTAAAAAAAAAAAAGAGAAAATATTGCTGGTATTGTTGCTAAGTAGATTTCTCATAGTTTTCAAAAACCTATACCTAAAACAACAGGAGAACAAACCTACTGGTTTATAGTCATTGCAAACCAAAGTCTGCAGTTAACCAGACAGAGATATCCCCATTGCTTGAGGTACTTATTTAACTAGGACCTAATATGTCTTTATTCCATCCTGAGGTGTAATTAGGTTTTTACCATACAGATATTTCACACATTTGTAATGGAAAGTGTACTTTAAAGTACTTATAGAACATCTGGAAGCCTTAAAAGGCCAGCACACATTACCATTTCCTCCCAGCCTGGCACATTGACAAGGTTTGATCACATGCTTACTATAGGAGAATAGCAGGGATTTTTATAAACAACAGAAGGTTTCATTGAACAGAAAAAAAAAAATAAGCCTTTCCAGAAGAAAAGGTAAAGCCTGTAAGAGGTTCAATTTTCACTGTGATGCATGTAAGTGAAACTCCTACATGATGTTACATAAACTCTTGCTGACACAGGAAACCACCTTTAGACAGATCTATCTGCTTGAAACATTTTGGGCTTCCACAATGGAGGTTATACTGTTCTAGCAAGTGCAATACAACAGATTTCACACAAATTTTTAATTTGGCACATAGTAAAAACTAGTAGAGCATCTCCAGAAGCAAAGGAAACATCAACACAGATATAATATATTGGCATTGCATTATCAGTGTTAATTCTCCTTACAGTTTCCATTACCCATTTGTAGTAGTCTACTTTACTGTACCTTATGTCTTAAAGTTAATTTGAATGTGGTACACACAATGACACAAAATTGAAAATGTGTTCGTTTTTGGTTTGTAGAATGTATTTGGGTTGCAACTGAAATAAGATAAATAAGTGTTTCATTTTATATTGCAGGTGAAGTATCGGCAACTAAACCAAAGTGACTTACAGTCATCTGATCAATGTCTTATTATTTTATCCACTAAAATGTACCTGAATGCATGAATTTATGTGTAGGATAAACTAAGACAATGTTTTTCATTTTGTGGTTTATTCCACTGCAAACCAAAGACATACTGGCTGTAATGTATTTTTAAGTTGCAAAAAAAAAAAATTGTTAAAGTAATGGAGCATTCTTAAAAAAATAAGCTTAGCACCATGTTTAAGGTCTTTATGAGTGTTTGCACATCATTAGAAAACAGTTTATATACTATTTATTTTCCACTGACAGCTTTATGATGTTTTTCCTTATGGTCAAGTCCTCTGTCATTAGACTTATGTATCAAATGGTATAGTGAAACAACTATGAGCACAAAGATTTATTTCTCAAATCAGTTCTCTGCTAGGAATCGTGTTTTATGACAAAGATTCTTTTAATACATGCCAGGATTATATTTACACTTCTAATTTCCTCTCCAGTCTTCTTGCCTTGTGTTGTTAAAACAGTGGCCAGCCTGTGACAGCTACTGTACTTGTTCATCTTAACAAAGGGGACATCCTGTTCCCTCATGATATGCCTTTCACTCCAGCTGTTCTGTTTACAAAAATAAACTAAAAACCAATGAGGCATTTATGCCTGATTAAATACTGTTCAATAGTCTACGTCATGTTTATTGCAAATCTTTAGGGAAACTGTGGATTTGTGCTAAATGCTGCAGCAAGGTTGTTCTGTGCTCCATATTCCACAGGAAGGTTGTACCTTGCCTTGCCCAAAACCACATGAATAAAATTAAACATCTTTCAGCAGTCTGCACAAGAATGACCAAAGGGACTTACTTTACAATCAAAACCCTTTCTGCTTTAGCAACGCTTACAATCCAATTTTCACCAGCAGAGATGAATAATGTCCCTTACCAACACTTTTCCTGCAGATGGAGGATAGCAATCACACATATTGATTTCACTTACATCTTCTCTATTCTATCTTTCAAGGGACCAGGCAGTTACTTAGACTTCTATTCTTCTTTCACAACATGCTGTATGGTACAAGGCAAACAAGTGTCCCATGGGAAAGCAAAGTCAGTTGAAGAGGTAACTATTTAATTGCCTTCAAGAGACAGAAAGAGATAGAATTTATAGCACTTCTATACAACTCTGAGAAAGACATTTTATAGAAATAGGTATAGAAGTTGGTACAGCACATCTCCATTATCAAATCATGTAATAGCATGGCCGTATTATAGTCATAAGAACCATGTGAATAGAACAAACTAACTTTATACATAACGTATCTAGGTCCTGCACGAGTTTTCCTAGAAGAAAAAGTTGTTTAGCATGCTTTTGGTCGTGTAACCAAAACTACATTTAGCTAGATCTATAAACAATTTCAGCCTGGGTGTATTTGAAAGGGCAATTTCATGCAATTTGTTCACCATTATGGTCACCAGGGCATAGTCAACTAAATTGTTTTTCATAATCATTTCAATTGCAGACAATTCCTAGCTCATGCTTGCATGAGCTTTATGAGTTAAATGTCAACAGACAACTGCCATAAGCCCCCTAATTTACCACTTTCATCGGTAGAATTCAAGCACACAATGAATACCTGAAGTGTTGTCACATTTGCATCAAAAGTACGCAAAGAGGTGCTTAAATATCCACTTGAGGTAAGCTTTCAAATTGAATTGCAGAAAATTACGATCTTTCATAAATATGTAAAGTTGAGGAAGATGTGACTGTCATAAATTCATGCATCTGCCTGACAATTTGATTACAATATTATATCACAGTTAATTTAATGTTCTTATACATATATCATGAACCAGTATTTTCAATATCAATTATTACACATCTAAGGGTAATTAAGAGTTTACAACTAGCAAAGTGTTTAAATACATATATTATGAACCTTTGTAACAATAATGGTTTGGGTCCCTATTAGTTTTTCAGCACAATAGCACTGCCTTCCTTCAGACTTGATAAAACTACAATTCCCAAAGTATGAAGGATAGAAACCCCACCTCCACAGTGCAAATGAAAGTGTGAATTTGAATGTCAGAGTGTATTTGCATCATAAAGGGTCACTAAGCCAGTACTTATCTACTAAGAATTCCCTTAGTGAAGTAGCTGACATATTTGGAAGAGATTTTTTACATAGTCCAGCATATTCAGTCAATGAGTTTTAGGATGAAGATTCACATGTAGAGATGCAAATTTGAGAGCCAGAGTACAGCACTGTGAAGTCATCCTCACAATGTCCCACTAACCATAGTAAATTAATATTACATCCATTTATATGTTGCTACATCCTAGTTTATGTTGTCACTTGGTCACAGTCTTGTGACCCTAATTCACCACAAAGTCAAAGATGAGAATTTTTCTCCACTTTGACACTGTTTGATGAATAGCCAGATTATGTGTGCATGTACAAGCAATGTGATGCAGAGAGCTACATAAGTATGTTACATTGTAAGCATCTAAATTGGATGCTTACAATGGTAACATACTTCTTTAGAAATAAAATTGATAATATTCACAGCCAGATTACCATTCCAGCTAACGACATAGACATTATTCTACCTATGTCTCCTTCTGAGTTTCTAAATTCCTTTTCTCCTGCTACCCATTCTTAAGTTTCTCAACTTCTCTCTACCGCCCATCTCACAACGAGCTTGCTTGACCCCATTCCTTCTTCTTTAATTAAGTGCTGTGATTCTGTCCCTGTGCCAGTCCTAACGCACTTGTTCAACTCTTCCATCTCCTCTGGATTTTTCCTTCTTCTTTTAAAATGGCCTGTATTAAACCCATCCTTAAAAATGCTGTGTTGGACTTGGTGTGCCTTGCTAACTACTGTCCTGTCTCTCTCTTGCCCCTGGATTCTAAACTTGTAGAACATCTTGTCTACACCTGTCTTACTATCTGCATGCACACCATCTCCTAGACCCCCTGGTTTCAGGCCAGGGCACTTTCAAATGATCTCCAGGTTGCCAAAGCCAAGGGTCACTTTTCTGCTCCAATTCTCCTAGACCTATCAGCTGCATTTGACACTGTCGATCACTCCTTTCTTACTCAAATTATTCATGTGTTTGGAGTCCATAATCAAGCTGCTTCTTGGCTGGCTTCTTATCTTTCTGATCTCTCCTTTTTTGTCTGCCATGCTAATGACTCCTCTTCTCCTGTCCTGCTTAGAGTGCGGGTGCCCCAAAGCTCAGTCCTAGGCCCCCTCCTGTTCTCCCAGTACATTCTTTCCTTGGGTGATATCATCAATTCATTTGGTCTTCAGTATCACTTGTATGCGGATGATACACAAATTTACCTATCTGCTCCTATGCTAACACCTGAAACGCAGACTCAAATTTAGCTGTCTGCTGGCAATATCCTCATGGAGAGTGCCAGCTCAAATTAAATCTCGCTAAAACAGAATTGATTTTCCACCCAAACCTGGTCCCACTCCTACCTTTTCCATTCTAGTGGATGGTGCCATCATCAACCCTTTTACCTCTGTATGTTGCCTTGGGGTGACTTTTGACTCTGCTCTTTCCTTCTCTAATCAAATCTCTTCCACTGCTAAAACCTGTTGATTTTTTCTTCGCAATATTGATAAGAACCGTTCCTTTCCCTCTCACTCCACTGCTAACACCCTTATGCGTGCTCTCATCCTATCTCACCTGGACTACTGCAATGTTCTACTATTTGGCCTTCCGGCTTCCCCCCTTTCTCCACTCCAGTCTATTCTAAATTCTGTTGCCAGAATTGTCTCCCTCTTCCCTTGGAGGGGACAGCCTCTCTCTCAAACTCTCCCTGCTCATTTGCTCCCTGTAAGCAAACTAATCATTTACAGTGTTCTCCTTTTGACATTTAAGGTACTTTATTCTATTGCCCCTCCCTACATTTCCTCTCTCATATGCCTCATATTCCAAGACATCAACTGCACTCCTCCCAAACCAACCAGCTTTGCATGCCACACATCACTACTGCCCGTTCTCGTCTTAAACCATTTTCTCTCTCTGCCCCTCACATCTGGAATTGTATACCCCTTTATCTTCACCAGGGACATTTCCTCTGCACTTTTAAAACCAAACTGAAATCCTATCTTTTGGAGCACTAGCACTGATATTTATCACTGATTTTTATGTATATATTTTATTTAATACTTAGCCATTTATGCTTAATATATTTATTTATGGACTTATGTTTCAGCCCATTGTCACAGCTCTTATTACGCATCTGTGTATGTAAGTCTTCCTCCCGTTTAGACTGCAAGCTCTATGGGGTAGGGACCTCCAACCTTTTGTGTCAATCTCTACACAGCACTTTAAGTGATATATCTTTGTGATCTTATACTGTATTGTTTAATGCAATTTCTCATGTCTGTATTTTATCTTTATTCTGAACTGTACAGCGCTGTGTATGTTTGTGGCGCCTTATAAATAAAATGATACATACGTGTAAATACACATTGCAGAATTTTCTGAATAGGAAGAGTAGGAGAAGTGGAGAATGGCCATGAATTTGGATCATTACCATGTTCAGACTTCCAGGAATAAGACAAAGAATGGAATTGTACTGATTTGGATGATTATGAGAAAAGGAACTCATGCTCTAATAATTTCACCAAATGATTTTCCACTAGGTAGAGCTAGACCTAAAGGAGATGAAATATCACACCTTCCATGAATGTAGAATAAGGATAAATAACCGACAAGTCATACTAAATTTAAAGTGAAATTAAAATCCCACAATCTTTCATATTAATAGACTTATTTCATTTCGTATACATTTATAACCAGTCCTTTCTTTCCTATCTATAACCATTAATTCATTCTGACTGTGGGTATGCAATTTTCATAAAATTACCAATTTAAAGTATTGTATATTCTACTTACCTCAAGGAAAAGTCATGGTTGATTTACAACCACATGGGCTATGAGGATACATCTTCCTATTTTAATGTAATATTATACTATGATTTTGAACTTTTGTGTTGGAAAAATTAGGCAAAACATTGCCTACATAATCATAAGTAGTACAATATCCTCTTCTAAAATGTCATGGGAGGAAGTGGACCCTTTTACCACAGTGGAGTTAGTACTGGTTTCCCTGGCATATGGAGTCTATGGAGCCCCCAGCCTTCACCCAAGGGGACTCCAAGGTCACGGTACACCTTCTGATTGTGGTCGCTGGACAGACACTGACAAAAGAAGCAGAATTTAACTATTATTTTCTTTAGTAATACTATTTTTACATGTATGCATTATAATTTATGATATTTTGATTAATGAAGTGCTGGTTTAGGGGCAACAGTTTCATAACATGAAAAGATACCTTTGTTTCCATTTTACTGGATGATAAATATGTCCTAAAATATGTTATTCTCTCTGTCTTATATCAAATTCTTCCATACAATAACATCTAATTTTATGAATTATGTTCAGGATTGGGGAGAATTGTAAGGGATTCATATAGCATGCATATAACTGGTTATTTCTTAATAAAAGCAGACTTCAAGATCAATGCAATTTCTTAAATTAACCATGTTATCTGCTGTGATCTGCTGATAGGTGCTTGAGATTTTACCTTACTTGCTAAGGAAAGGCTGATCTAATTAAATGTGCAGATCAAAGACTGTATTTAGATATAATAGGATCAGACATAAAACAAAAGGTAAGGCTTTTGGTAATCTAATATAGTCTATACTTATTTTGCCAAACATTTGATTTACAAGTTGTATTCTTTATCTGTTCTAGTTAATTAGCAGCATTTAAAATAAGACAAATACCATTATTTATTCAATACAAAATAAAACTTTAGACTTCAGTACAATGCAAAACTGAGTAGAATAAAACAGACTAGAAAGTTTAGAAAGTTTTAATGTGGCATATTTACTAAGGCCAGGTTCACATTGGCATATTAAAGCACCACGCTTTTAGAAAAGCGTGTCAAAAAAATACACCAGCAATTTTAGGTTGGTCCATCTTTGGGATACGCTTTTCTATTGTACTTACCCGACAGAATAAGAATGCTCCCTTGGCGTTCACGACTTCTCCTATGTGCAGATATTCATTGCACCGCTTTGTTATGGTCAGGAAATACGTGACAAGAAGCGTTCCAACGTGCATACGCTCACGTTCAACCAGGGCCGGCGTCAGCACACGGCATGGTCGGGCAAGTGCTGGGGCCCACAGAGCCTCTGGGGGCCCCCCGGCACTTGCCCGTACCAGAACAGAACGCAAATGCAGCATTCTGTGCTGATGCCTGGCTGCTGTCACAATGGCCAGTGAAGCTCCGATAAGGACAAGGTCCGGAGGTGTGCCCTAAGGCACATGACATTGACTCATGTGACCCCATCGGTCACATGAGCCAATAGGAGCTCCGGCTCTGCATTTTCCATTCAGCTGCCAGTAATGGCAGCTTACTGGCAGCCTCAGCCCCAGCACATCCATGTGTCCCACCGGACCCCTCCCCCAGCCAATAAGGCTCCCGGCTCACCTGT
>WMED01012335.1:0-14861 GCA_019650415.1 Pipa parva
AGGGTATAGAACAGGGATGGCGAACCTATGGCACGCGTGCCAGAGAGGGCACGCAGAGCCTTCACCAAACCTGCCTTCAGTACAGCCCACGGACCTGATCTGACAGTTTTCAGGCCGGATCCGTGACCTGCGCTGAAGGAGCGCTTGCTCTCAGGGGAGCTCTCCTCCGTTGATGCAGGCATGATGATGTCACTCACCAGCACCGGCACTTCAGGTGACACGCTGGTGAGTGACGTAATCTTTTTGGCACTCCGTGCCAAAAAGGTTTGCCACCCCTGATTTAAAACCCAAGATGAACTTTATTTCATGATTAAATTATTGCTATAGTTTAGAAGCCATTAAAGGGGAAATAAAGGCAGAAACTGGTATGTATGCTAAATGTATCTGGGAAAAAAAAATGCTTTTTCTTATTTTAAAACACTAGTTTCAGGACAATTTTACCAAGCACTCTTGATCCAGGAGCCATGAAGTAATCAAATCAGTCTATATTGGGAAAAAAAAAACATGATAACTAGACATTACTTATCCCTTCAGTCCCAAAAAATTCCAAACCACCTGGAACCTAGATCAGAGGTAAGCAAACTGCGGCTTTTCAGCTGCCTTGTTGTGGCTCTGAGCGTATCTCCCTCACCCCACCCATGTCCGCTGATGCTTCTTCTGATAGGATGTGATCAGGTCATGTGATTGAGAGTGTGCGCTTCTCCCACTTTGTGGCTCTGTTAAAAAAAATTTCCCCAGTGTAGGAGGAAGCAAAATGGCTCCCTCCTGTGCAAAGTTTGCCGAACCCTGACCTAGATTACTCATTTGTTTTATCACAACCCAAAACATTAATGCCTTTGGCCCCAGTACCATTCTTTAATCCTACTGAATAATAGAATAATTTACCACGTTGCAGAGGGATACCCCCTGTTTCAGGCTTGCCACATTTTATTGGGGCCGGATTCATCTAAAGCAGCGGTTCTCAACCTTGTTGAGACCGCGACCCCCCTCTGACGTCACCGCGCCGCGCGGCGTGATGACGTTTTGGCTGAAAGTCATCATGTACACGCGTCACGTGGTAACGTTTGGCCGAAACGTCATCACGCCGCGCGTCACGTGATGATGTTGCGGCCGAAACGTCATCACAACGCGCGTCACGTGATGACGTTTACTGCCGACGTCACCCGCAGGAACCCTTATAAGAAGGGTTCCTGCGGGTACTTCCGGGTGTCGGCGCAGTTCTCGACCCCAGTGGGACGGCCTCGCGACCCCCGCCAGGGTCGCGACCCACAGGTTGAGAACCGCTGATCTAAAGGGTTATTTTCCAACTTCCAGCAATAAAAGATAGCATTTGCTCTACAGCCTTTGCTGTTTATAGCAGATGTGCTGTTCATTTAAAAAGCCTTGTACATTGTGTGAACTGCAATCTGGCAAGTGAAGAGTTGCTTCTCCCTGGTCAATTAATTTCTATCTATTATCAAGATCATATCTGGAAAAAAAAATGATTTGCAAAACGGCATAGATCTTAGAAAAAAAACAAAAAAAAAAAACAAGGTTAATGCACAAACAGGCTGGTTCAATAGACTTCCTCAATTTATTATGTCTATAAAGGCCCTGAATCCCTTTCCAGAGACTTGATACATAGACCCCACAGGAAATGTGCTTAGAGAAACACGCAAGTGGCAGAGATTAAGAAGAAATGAGAAGGGCCTGCGGGATAATATATAGTTAATGACATTTTAATTCCTATTAACATGAAGATGCGGCATTGTTAAGCTTGTACAGCCTGTGCTTGTCGCCCTGTGAATAAGGAACGAGGGAAGAGGGAGGCAGGCTTTGTGATGAGGGGAAGGCGAGCAATTTTTAGAGGAAGAGAAAAGAAGAAATGTCCAGAGAGAGCAAGCACAGCACTAACTGATAAGAAAACAAAACAAACGGTAAAAAAAAAAGACACCTGTCGAGATAAATGAGACAATGTGTCAAGTCCTAGGGAGGAAGGAGAAATTCATCGAGCAAAGCGTCTAGAAAATTTAAAAAAAAGCACTGGGAAAGAGACAGATGCTAGAAGAGGAAAAGGCAGAAGGAGAAACATATTGTTATATACAATATTCAACATTCGCCCGACTCTCTATAGGAACATACACGTTAACGTGCAATGGACAGATGGCTACATTCCCATCTGGATCCATAATAGCTCCTGGTTTATCTTGCACTCTCAGACCTGGAAAAAAAAAAAAAAAAAAACCTAAAGCCAATGCCTGAAATCACCTTCTTGGGTCAGAGTTTTGGGGGGATGACTCCATGAGAACAAAAACCAAACCAGTTTGAATAGCTCAACTATGGAATGACCCACCTGTACATCAATAAAGCGACCAGATAGTATTCCACAATGGCTACAGCCTAGTAATCTGCACAGTAAGCGTGTTTGAATAGAGGCTGCTTTGAATTTGATTTAGATTTAGAAGACGGCATTCTGGGTAATGTTGGAACACGCCATCCAAAGTCTTGTGTAGTTTTCTCAGATCCCGGCATTGTGATCTAGGCGTATGCAGAAACGTGAACAAAATATGCTCAACTAATAGTTAAAACAAGTAGAAATCAGCAAATTCATTCATTGGTTTATTATTAGAATTATAGGTGTGTGGACAATTATATTAAGGCATTGGTTCTTACTTGACCGCTAGGTCTTAGAAATGTAATGTATAGGATTCTTAGGTGGGGTATGGGAGTTAATGTTCCAGAGAATTTACAGGAAGCATTGCAGGATGACCTACTGAGATGTCGCTATAGGTCTCTGCTGTGCTATGTGCTCGTCTCTGTTTTTAAGACATTGCAGAAATTGGGTTTATGTATTTTGGGTGCCTGGGACTAATTATCCAGCTCCAGCTGCAGAAAAAAAGAATATGAGCAGTCTAGCTGTAACCATGAGGTCACCTGAGAATCCGACTTGTGAATGTAACAAAGATAAAATATATTATAAAGGGAGGATTCCATCTTGCATCTCTCTAAAAGCTAATGGATCCCATCCCCAGATGAAGTCTATGTAGTTCTTGTTGACAAATCAGGAGTTAATAGCAGTCCCCTGTAGTGTAAGATGAGTGGTTGACCCTGATGGTTAATAGTGCAAGACACTCACAGCAAAAACAAACAAACAGACACAATGGAGAGAGAGACATTTGTTAGGCTTCTTTATACAGACAGTGATGCTTGTCACAGGCTGACATTTTCCAGGTCTAAAGAGGACTTACTAAATTATTTTTCCATCTTGTTTCAGTTCTTCAATCTGCCGCTGGGATCTTATAATTAGAATACAGACAGAAAGGCATTCCAGTAAATATATTAGTCTCATACCTGCTTGTTTATACTGATCCTTACATTTTAATGCAATGTAATGTAATTGTGAAAACACCATAAAATAAATTAAAGTCAAATGATTTAAAACAGCCTGTAGGAAATTTTACTAGTCTGAAAAGATTATGGGGGTATAACTGCCCAAAAAACAACAACAGCAAATGCTTGTCTTTTCTTCTCCTTCCCCTGACTTATTCATTTGGGTTAACTGCAAACTAACCTTGAAAATGATGTTTACTTAACAGGTCATAATACAATGATTACTAGAGAAGTGCTAGAAATAATTTTATGAACAGTCTCTATGCAGACACAGAGCTATTTTAAGAGATTGTTTCTAATTATCCTTGATTGGTGTCAGACGTGTCTAGGCTGATTTGTGGACCTTAGCCACAACATAATGATATCGGATCATGCCTTTAATCATTACCTCATGCCCGCAGCCCAAGCTATTGTAAGAAAATGATCACACATTGTCAAATATAGCAGCATGAGTTTTTGAGACTTCTCTCATGATAGAATGGGAGGGATGTGCTCACTTAGATCCATCTACTCCTCCCTTCCTTCTGGACTAGACCAATCAGCTCACAGATAAAATGTGAAGCACCTCTATCTACCTCTGGAATGGAGTCCTGAAAACCAGGCAGAAGCACTAGAGGAAAGCTCCTGTGACTCTGTGGGCCATGGGGTCAAGTAGGGACTCAGAGCTCATGTCGGTTATGGTTCCAGTTTCTTCTCCTCTTGTTTTCTACAAAAGCAAGAGTAAGTGCTGCCACAGCCTCCCAGTGTTTCTTATATTACCCAACAGCCACCAATGTGGTGCACGGTTGCTTCCAAACATAGACCGTGCCCAGCCCCCAGACAGACCCAGACTCCCTGGCTCCAGATGGACCTCATGGTTTTAGATGACCCACAGTGACTCCAAAAATTCCTACGTCACTACAAAACCCAGGTTAGCGCTTCATTGTACCCTAAGAGTAACCCATTGGGCAAAAAAATGGACAAAAAGGTCAAAAACATACTTTTCAACCTTAGTAAATTATGCCCGTAAAACTATAGCATAAATACCATTTACATCATAACCCAATATGTTATATTTGTCTTAATACCCCAAATCTGATGTGCCAGACTTGTGTAGAGAAGTCTTTATACTAATCTAATATATACTATATATATATATATATATATATATATATATATATATATATATATATATATATATATATATATACACGTATATAACACTGCATGTCAAAGTCCAAACTGTACTAATAATAGGATAAATGTTTCCATTGCAGAGCATATTGGTTTCCCTGCACAAATAATAGTTAACAATGTACAGTGCAAAATGCTGACAAATTTCTCAAGTAGAACGTGATTTAAAAAAAAAAGATCTCTGTCGGACAGCAGTTAAAGGGTTAGTAAGTATAAATGTTAAGATGAATAATGATGTCAGTGGATAATAGCCCACACTGATATATTTTGAACATATGTACATTTGCCCTTTAATGAAATGCATTTTATAATTTTTAGACAGATATTTAGCTCTCTGGGAAGGAAAATCATTATATCTAATTATGAAATTCACCATTAACCAGTATGAATGGATGGTGAAATATAATGAATTAAAAAGAGCTAAAAAGGGAGAGATTTGTGTCCTTGTATAACTTTTAGACAAGGCTACCATAGTAGTGTAGAAGTTAGTAAGAGAAGCTAACACCCCACTAGGCATTAATTAAGAAAACTTAGAGAACTTAACTTGGAGATTACAAACGTCACCAACAGATACTGAATCTCGGGTTCAATTACAAGTTGTATGTCATTGTTTGTACACCCTACCCATTCCATATGTGGCGACCCTATCTGAGGTGTTATTAAGCCTGGATACAATTCCTAGATTGTCTTATTCTACAGGGAATTGTGGAAAAAGATGAACATTTCACTGCATAGGAAAAAGCTAGCTCGTATCCTGAGATGTAGCAAGCCTGCAGAAGCCTACACTTCAATAGAGTATTTTATGGTGTAGGGAAATACAAGTTTTTATAGTAGTATACGTCAAAAGTTGTGTTTTCTTTTGTATTAGTAATTCCTGCAGCTGACAACTCCAACCACTACATGCCCCTAGTAATCTAGTGTTTCAATTTTATGTGTAGGACCTTAAGGAAGAGAGACTGATCCCAGAGGTCAATGACAGATTATGTTCATTTCTATTCCAGTGATGAAAGAGGTGAGATCCTAACTAGAGACAGACGCTCTTTCATAGCACATTCTAGGAGTGAGAGCACAGCTAGGCTAACTAGAGACAGACGCTCTTTCATAGCACATTCTAGGAGTGAGAGCACAGCTACGCTAACTAGAGACAGACGCTCTTTCATAGAACATTCTAGGAGTGAGAGTACAGCTAGGCTAACTAGAGACAGACGCTCTTTCATAGCACATTCTAGGAGTGAGAGCACAGCTAGGCTAACTAGAGACAGACGCTCTTTCATAGCACATTCTAGGAGTGAGAGCACAGCTAGGCTAACTAGTGACAGACTTTACAGTTATAGCTCACAGCACAGCAAGGCACAGGGGGTTATTGACTAAAGTTCAAAATGTCACATAAAGGTGTGAATTCGCCAGCTAACGATGGTCACACACTACCCAATCGACAGCTACTGTCGCGGTCATGACTTCATTATTGGAATATTGTCGCGGATTTCCTATGAGAATCCGCTGTTTAGTGAAGATGGAGTAGAGAATCAGGGCGTAACCACCCAAAGTGATGAGAATTCACTTCGACAGTCGAATTCTCACATTAGTCAATAACCCCCTGAAATACAAGTGAACAATTCCCTGCAAAAGAACACCTGACTGGTGACTGCTACTAACCAATGCTCTGCTGTGAAAGTTATTGAACTGTGTGCAATGTGAAAGTGACTGTACTAAGTTATTCCAGTCCCTCTGCTATTCTGTAAGTGCTAATCTGTTAATAAACTGCTTCATTTCATGTTCACAAGAATTCCTGGAATCTAGGATTTTTATCTGCTAATTGCTGTCCCCATATGTATTAGCGGGAGCTGTCGCCTGAGAGATAATTCCACTGGTAGTCACAATAGCGCTACAATGGGTATTGTAGACACCAGAAGAATCCTAGCTTTTTCCATGGCTTTAAAACGGTTTGTTTTCTTCTGTAAATCCTCAGGTAGAACGCTTTTTAAGAATATTTACAACAGTTTACTATTCTTCAGCATCAGGGCAGAGTGGTGGCTCAGCGGTTAGCACTGTTGATATGCAGCTCTGGGTTCAGTTCCAATGCACACCACTATATAAATACAATAATCTGTCTTGAGGGTTGATATATTATGACAGCATTTCTACAATGTGGACCTCTCTGTTAATAACAATGTACTATTAAATCTGTTTCACAAGGGGGAGCTGTAAGTGCATTAAAGAGGAACTGTTGGCGCTTAGTGGGATTCTTACATTGTATGCACAGAGCTTTACTCATGTTCACAGTCTTGATTGATCTTAATGATGTAGTGACAGGGCCAGGCCTCTAAAGTTTAAACCATCATAAGCAAAATGAGATAAAGAGACAGGCTTATACAGTAACCCCCCACCCCATGCCCTTTACTTCCTTTATACACAGGAGCTCTCTGAGACTATTCAGCTGAAGAACAAGTGGATTCTTAACCTTAGGTCCACTATTTTTCATCATATAATGCTAGATCTCAATAAGTCAATGAAAAGTCTTTAACATCAGCACATTAATCCCGACGCTTCCCTGTTTGGAAAGAAAAAATAAAAAAAGAACGAAATGCAGAATTTTAAGTGGAAAAAAAAAAGGTTTACGTAAATGCTGTTTTCTACGCTTATGGACTCTCTGATCTCGTTCCTGCCATTTTATTTGAATGTCAGAGGCGTGTGCTGTAGAACCGTACAAAGCAGAGGGTTTCCGCTTCCTTCGGCAGATAGATTTATGGATAAGTAGGACAGAAGATTCAATTAATATTATGAAAAAGATAAAATAACCTGTTTAATAAAATACTAAGAAGGGCTGTTCACCTTGGAATTAATTTCAGTATATTGTAGATAGAGGAAAGAGTTTTGCAACCAGCCTTTGGTTTTTTTTTTCTTTTATCTGTGGGTTGACCTTCAGTTTTGGTTCATAGAAAATTAATTAATCTGAAGCCTTATATATATATTTTATTTTTAATCCTTTTTTTTTATTAGTTATGGTATTGTAAATATTCTGTAACTTCACCCTTCCAGTTTGTACCTAAATCAGTTCCTGGCTCCTATATTAAACAGACCCCGGCAACCAGGCGGCCATATAAATATATATGGTAGGTTCTCAATATAAAAGTTAAATAAACTGCCATTGACCAGTCCTACTGTCATAGGATATCTCTATATACTGTATAACATATTCAAATGCATTCCATTGTGAACACTCCCTTTAAAAACATGTCATTTTGCAAACATGACAAAGTGAAGGGAATTCTGCAAGGCTGAAGTGAAGTATTTCTTCTAAGAAAGTCTGTTACACAGTCAGATTGTTCAGAGAGGTGGAAGAATCCATTAACTCCTTGTGCACATGTAAAGTGATTTTGACAGGGCCTTTGCCACTTGTCAGTCTGGACAGTTGTTCTTTTTTTGTGGTATTAAATCAAATTGTTCAGGGAGGTTCTGAAACCCTTCACATTTTATAAGCACATTAAATTGCTCAGACATTATTTAGTTGAAGTCAAGGTTTGGATTATCCAGAAGAGGAACCGAAAAATGTCAGTGGGCAGTCCCAATGATAAACAATTTGGTAAAAAAAAAAAAAATTTCAATGGAAAGTGAAATGAGAAAACTTGCAATTTGCAGCTTGATGTATTCCACCTGCAGTTGCAAGGAACAACTAATAGAATACCCTCAGGACCTGTTACTGCTATACCACCAAGCAGTCAAGCCTCCAGAACTAATAACATCAGACAATGGTTTCCTTCTAAACCTTCTCCTCATCCTTCTTCCACATTAGATCCCTCATGCTGCCATATTGACAGTATATTGGTGGTATCCTCAAAATTAATCCTTGGGCACTCAGTGGGTGCTGATGGTAAAGGTGCTGCACAGAGGCCTGTTGCTCATAAAAATCACAAAAATATCATCAGATTAGTGACTGAAAGGTGGGGGATTCCTTCCATTCCTCTGACAATGCCCCTCAAATCAGTCTTCTTTGAAGCAGAACATCAGATTTGTCAAAATATGGCACAGTGGCAAACGCCTCCTAGCAACCATGCTCAACCCCAGGTTTAGCATCTTTCTTGCTGAAAGTACAGATCTAAAGAAATACAATCAGCTCCCTGCTTTAAAGTTGGCCGAAGAATCCACTGCTTCTTCACCTCTTGGCAGAATATATGGTCTTGCCTAAAATATAAATATCCTGTCTCCTCTGTAACATGTACCATTAACCATCTTGTCTTAAGATGGAGGAATATTCTATCATTTTATTGACAAAAGTGAAGTCTGAATCAGAGGGGAACCCAGACAAAGCCCCCCACCCTAACATAATATTTTTAGCTATGTAAGTGTAGGAAGGTTGGCCCCTAACCACTTTTCTACATAGGACCCCACTGTGTCTTAATCCATCTCTACTGTAAATCACCATGAGATATTTTTGTTACTGTACAAATGAGTGAAATGTTTGGAGACTGTCGTATCGATGAGAAATACTTTACATCAGCTTCCCACCCTCTTGTGAAAACTTGGAGAGTCATATTGAATATAGTGAATATAGTGAATATAGTGAGTGACTAGTTCAGGAAGTTCCTACCCCAAAAATGTGAAAAAAAGCAAGTCTATATATAAAGAACATTCCAGTGCCTTTGTTGAGGCTGAGGTCGGTTCTCTCCATGATAATTTGGATCACATTAAAGAGGTCAATTAATTTTTGATGTGGTCTAAAGAGGAAGACAGTGATGACAATATGGATAATGATAAGGGCACATAGCAGTGCGACAATGTAAAGCACATATTGTGGGCGAAATTTATTAAAGGAGTAAATTTTACCGATCAATCGAAATTCCGATCGATCGATCGGAATTTGCATTCGATCGATCGCATCGCCGGTTTCGCTTTTAATAAATTTCACCCAATATTGAGTTCACTTTCATCTACATTTATTACTATATTATTATTATATATTATTTTTATGCCTTTATTTGTGTTTTTTTAATATTATTTATTTTTTTCATGGGGAAGGACAAATGAACCAATCATTTTGACCATACAAATGTCAGCTAAAGACAGTCTCAATAGACTGCTACTTTCACACTGTCGCAGTTGTGACTTCATTATGGGAATATTCACTTTATTTTCACTTTATTTTATTTTCACTTTAGCCAATAACCTCTTAAAATCTTTGGCAATCAAATCAGAACCGAAACGAAATGGCCAATGGAATCAAACACAAAACCTAAATATGGGAGGTCCCGATACATCTCAAACAGAAGTTGCACAAAATCTTTTTCCAGCCGACACTGCACTTATAATGCAAGCATATGGTCTTGGTTGACTTTAAGGATTTCCCAGTGTAGAAATTTTATATAATGATTTACTGATTACTTTCATCTTTCGATGAGAAAACTCCTCGAAATGTGTTAGCGTCAATAATGCAAATGTAGTCTTTAAAGGTAATAATCATTTTTTAAATGTCAAAGCAGATAGAATATTTAGATCATATAAAGGGCTAATAAATAAAATATGATCTTGTCATTTGCACTGGTTTGTCCAGATAATTATGCAAAGCCTGTAAAAAACATTCACAGGTTACACAGATGGAGCTCAACAGAGCTTTTCCAAATTTTATTTCGATTTGTGTGCCTTGCTATGTTGCTGTTGTATATAGTTGATACAACGCCACCCCCCCCCCTCGTATTTTCCCTGAGTTTCAAGCTGTCATTTTGTGTGAAGTTTAGTACCAAATGTCTCATGTATACACATATCAGTTTCCTCTGTCATGATTTGCTAGAAACATGAAGCGAGCAATTACATTATGCTCCCACTCTGACAGCCCATGAGACAGTTTGACCTACCTTAGGCTGTTAATTTCTTTACTTACATGGAAATTGTCAGCTGAAGATGCTGTCAAATATACTTAATGGCTTCTGCTCCCTATAAAACTCTATTATACATTTTAAGCATCAGTGTGGCAAATGGCACAAGATGATCCTCTACGCAGAAACTAGGCAGTTATTTTAAAGGGAACATTCTTATTAGTTTTTGTTCTTACCATTAAAGTAGATGAAGGGGGGAAATCAATAGTATATCATAGTTGACATGGCATAGCTTATTGCCAAAAGGCATGAATGGGAATATGAACAGGTTCCCTGATACATGTAAGTATGTAGCAAAAAAATAGAGGGGGGAATTCACCAAAGTGCGAAGTGAGGTGCGGATCCTTCGCCTCACTTCGCACTAACTGTTATGTGCTCGCTGATGTCCTGCACGCGGACATCAGCGAACACTTTAAAGGGATTCCAGTCTCGGCGAGACCACTCGAGTCGCCTCGCCGAGACTGGAATCCCTTTAAAGCATTCGCTGATGTTTGCGTGCAGGACATCAGCGAGCGCATAACAGCATGTGCGAAGTGATGCGAAGGATCCGGAGCTCACTTTGCACATTGCTGAATTACTCCCATATATATCACAGAGAACTGTTTGCAGCCCTGTAATAATTTATTGGAACATGCATGACTACAAATGCCATGATGCCCTTTGACATAATCACTCACTGGAAGGGTACAGTGGTAGTTTGAGGGATGCAGAGACAGTTAAGAGAAGGGGCTTGGAGAAAAAGAAGCATCAAAATGTTTCAAAATGATATTTTTGGAAAGGGGACTGATAGTTGTGTTAAGTTATAACTGGATAGTTCTGATGTCCTAACTAGCTATTTATAAGGTTATAATTTCCATGCACTTCCTGTGTTCACTGTGTGATCTATGGATATATATATATAAAATCTATAAGTTATATACTAAAGAAAGCTATGGAAATCAAGTCTGTCAAGTTCAGGATTTGAAAAACTATCTCCATATTCATTTCATGAAGACAAAATCTCCCTGGTGCAGATCACCTGCCAATTCAACCTATCAGGGGAAGCCATCCTTACCTGATCCAATTGATTCACAGAATAGTATTTACTAGTTTATAAACTAATGGATACTCATGGCCACCCCTACCTTAGATAAAAGTAATGTTAGAATCAGCCCTTTATAAAACCATCCTGGTTCTCTATGATCTATTTATACCTATAATATAATCCTTCATAGAAATATATTTATTGAAAAAAAAATCCTACAACAAAGGTTTTTCATTTTGTAATTTTATTGTAAACATCATTGTTTCATCTGAATATGTTGTGCCAGTCCCACCTATCAAATTCTGTGAAAAGGACTGTGTAAAGATTGAACACAGCAGTTTGCCTATTGCTGAATTAAACCCTCTTAGCACGCATGGATTGATACCCTCTCAAGCAGGTGTTTTATCCATCAAAATGATCTTGTCATTTTCTGACTTACTCTTTTTTCCCGGATGAGATGCGTTGTTTTTAATGGTTTATATGGGCAAATTCTATGTCATTTATTTCCTAACATTTTCTCTTGTAAACAGTGACAAAACATTGATTGATTGAACATATTTGCTTTAGTCTTGCCACCATTATTTATTTAGGCTGTTTCAAAGCATTTTTCACTCCTTATCTCTTTTTTTCCCACTATTAATTTACTTAAAGTGTAAGTAAAGTTATTGACAAAACTATACATATACATTATATTTATAATGTAGAAACATAAACTTAAATATTGAAAAGTAAAAACGATTTTGTGTTTTTGAGTTATCACCTCTTAATCCTGCAGCTTTTCTCCCCTGCATTTCTTATGTACTTGCATTTCCTGTAGAGTTCCCAGTAGTCACCTCCCCCTAATGAGGTCACACAATGACTCATTCTGCTAGTGCATATTTAGTAATCTGATACTTTCCTTTCACTGCTACAAGCCCTGCAGCATTGAATTCCGACTAGAACAAAGTCGGTTTTTAAGACAGAGATTGTGAGAGTGGTGTGGGCGTGGCCTCATACTCTACAGGAAGGAGGAATATTTTACAGAGGGATAACAAGTGCTGTAGAGTGAAAAGGCAAGTGAAGATTTTATTAATTGTTTTTCCACTTTACAATACTTTAATGGGGCAATCTTTATAAATAGGGATTACTTACACTTAGGCCTTAAAGTAATTGGCCTTCTCATTGCTTTAAAGGGACATTAAACTCTGGACAATATATTTTATATTTTTGTACAGCTCATTGTGCATGTTTACATGAACCTAACATTGCACCCTGGGAATTATGAACTGTAGAGCACCTCTCTTTCTTTTATCTAGAATCTGCTATATCTCTAGTGTGTGCCCCTTCCACCTCTAGTGTGCTGTGTACAGAAAACATTTGTATCTTTTTTTTTATAGGTTATCACAGTACTTGCTTGAAAACGGAACCACTTTCTTTGAATCCACCGTTCAGGTTGCAACAATGCAACGATCTTGAAAAGGTTTAAAAAGTGAAGGATGCTATGAAAGAGATAACAGCAGAATAGTATAAAGATTTAGGTCATAGCAGAAAAAAAATATAATATATCACAAAAAAATGTTCATTTAGGGATGCATAATGAAATATTAAAAAATCATTTTTTTACTTCACATCCACTTTAATTACTACTTTATTATTAAATATATATCAAACCACATCATGTTTTCATTGCTGACTGCTTCTGATGATCACCTATGAACAAGAAGAATAGACTTTTAAATGATTTGTTTAAAAACAATTGCTTGGATGATCCTTATATGGACAGGTAAACTTTGCATCATAAGGTCAATGTCAGATGATGCATTATCTCCACATGACTTCATGCAATGCGGTACTTGCAAAACAATGCATGCAGTCGTAAGATTGTCATATATATATATATATATATATATATATATATATATATACTGTATATATATATACAGTATGTGTAATGGTTTAAATATTAAATTAAAGTTTAGGACATAATGGCAGATAAGACTCCAACGAGGAGTCCAATGGCCTCATTCTTAAAAGTCTGAAAAGTCATGTAGAGCTATGAAACTACTCACCACTTCCCTGTGTTTGCTTACTGATGAAACTTTGCGAAGTGGTGAATACACGACCAATTCTGGCAACTATGATAATCATGATCTTATGGAACTCTTTGCATCCCTTTTCATGCAATTAAATGGCAACATGACCTAGGGACAGGTGATATAGAATATTTACACAATATAGTTAGTGGGATATAGTGAGGGCATCACTGCCCTTCATTTGTCAAATTCGCCTCACTTCGCATGACTTCTCATCCTACTTCTATCTATCTGGCTACACCAGCATCTACTTTGGCAATGCAACTCGCTCGAATTGTACTGAAGTAAATCCACCCTTTTAAAGGGGACCTAAAGGTATCAAACAAGACAGACTTATTAAAAACCTTACCAGTTATAGTGGTGAATCACTACAGTCACAGCAGGAGCTGTGCTGAAATTATCCGGCACTCGATGCTTCTTCACAGCATGTTGGCTGACAGAGAATCCAGCGCAAAGCTCCTCCCATTTGTTTCACTGGCCTCACACATCACCATGCTCATTGCAGGGAGCATTCTCATTGGCCCTCGCAATGAACGTGATGATATTTCAACCATTTTTCTTTGGAGCTGAAACAAGTTGGGAGGAGCTTTGCACTGGTTTCTCTGATAGCCTGTGCTGTGAAGAAGCATCAGGTGCCAGCAAATTAAAGCACAGCTCATGCTGTGACTGTAGCGATTCACCACTATTACTGGTAAGGTTTTTAATAAGTCTATCTAGTCTGATACCTTTGGTTCTCCTTTAAGAATGAGGCCCCAAAAGTGTCAGTATATAGGAGGATATTCCCATTCTTCACCCAGGGTCTTGAGTGTGTTCATGTAAAGAACCCTAGATAAACTGGAAGAGTGCACTTAACTCCACTAAAGTGTAAAAGGATGATGAACACTAGTGTTGACATCACAAATAGCTTTAAGTGCTTCATCAGTAATGCTAAACAGTCTCTATAGTACAATCTGTAGTGAGTAAACTGGGTTTACAACCTTCATGTTAAAACATGAAGTGCATAATATACAGTACATACAATAAATATTATGAGTAGTGATGAGCGATGATGGCAATAATCGTCATTGTATCGATAATCGATAACGATAATTGCCGATAACCATTAAAGTCTATGGAAGAGGAACAGCAGCTTCATTTTTACACCCAAACAGGTGAGCTGAAACTGGAATTAACATCTATAATAGTAAAATGGTTGTGTGCTGCATCTTAGGCAAGACAATTAGGCTACAAGAGTAGAACTATTTGCTATGTTATATGGTTTACGTATGTTTTGCAACCACTGAGAACAAGCAAGAGTTCTATTTAAATATTTGCCAACCAGAAAAATAACCAGTGCGCTATTTGCACCAAAAA
>WMED01012336.1:1081-14860 GCA_019650415.1 Pipa parva
GATGGATCCAAGTGTTCTATTAAAGATATGTCACATGCTTTGTGTTTCAGGCTGCAAATCTCTGCCACCTCTTCCCCGACAATTAGGAAGATGAACTAGGAGACAGGAGCAAACCTGGTGTATAAGGTGATGTAGTTTGCATTGCAATGTCATTTTCACCATTGGGTTCAAAGGGGATTATGGAACAAGTTTCTTGTTACAACAATGTAGTTACCCCTGGCCAGCCAGACAACTTGGAGCTCATTCTTCATAGCTGCTTCCTCTGGCAAGGGACAACCTGCACCTGATAAAGTTGGCAATGCTTTAGATGATTAATCTTCGGGGTTAGACTGTTCTGCCATTTTCTTACAGTGTCATGGGGGTAATAGAAGAAAGATATTAGCCTTAATGCTGACAAATTGTTTTATAGCCTTTGCATTTAGCTTTCTAAGCTCTGTCATTTATGTCATGAATGATCCTTGACTGAACAGCATACAATGACACTGACAGAGAGAACCTCTGTTTCCCAAGGGGACTTGTGAAGGTCATCTGTCTTTAAGGCACTCCTTTCTATTTACTTGGGTTGTGAAGGTCATCTGTCTTTAAGGCACTCCTTTCTATTTACTTGGGTTGTGAAGGTCTATGTGAGTGTACATTTCTAAGTCTTTTAATCCTGCCCCAAATCAGCAAGTTTCTCTATATGGGTACTTCATTGGGAGAACACAGATATGTAGCCTAGCTCTGAAGAACTTTATATGATCCAAGATTGTTGTGCACCATTACTCTTTATAGAACTCTGAATGCTTTCAAAATTTTTGAATTGGACCTGCACTGTATACAAAAAGCTGCTCCTATTTATCTATATATTGTTGCACTGAACCGTAGTGCTTGCAGAAGAACTAAAGACTAGGGGTGATTCTTAAGTGGGGAGGGGGAAATACTTACCATTAGAGTTTCTGGATCCAGTGCTGCCTCCTTTGTTCACTTAGAAAGCCAGTCTGTCTTATACCACAGATATGCAATGTTCTACAATTCTTGTTTCTTCTTGAATTTTCATCAAGTTACGCTAGCATCGAAGCAGAATTCTGATGTAAAACTGCTTCTGCACTTTGCCAACTTGCCAAAATTCAACTGGAAGCAGGAAAAGGATCACAGGGTTGTGTTGAAAAGAAAAGGTTCAAGTGTACGCAGGAACCAGCACTGGAGACAATGAACCCAGTCGGCAAATATTTCTCCCCGCCCAACTTAAGAATCATCCTTAGTCTTAACATGCTTTAGTTCTCCTGTAAAGGGTTTTGCGCTGGATAGAACTAGACTACATGGTGGGGAGTTAGCTCTTGGTTTACTAGCAGGTATCTGGAGAAGCTATAACGTCAATCATCATTTAGCTCCATCCATACCAACTTCAAGTTAGTAAAGTCGCAACTGTGACAATATAAATATGGAAATATCGTTGCAGTAGCAACTTTGCTATGGCAATAGCAATATTGTTGTGGCCATGGATAAAGGGTTGCAGCAATATAGGGTTAAGAACCACTGATGTACTGTAGAGCTATACAGAACTACAATTCCCAATTTGCATTTGCATTAAAGAGACATCCTTGATCAAACATGTAAACATATTTTTTTTTTTGTTTGAGTGTCTGTGACAGAAAAATTATGCTCAGACCAGCTCTATTATGTGTAACGCTACAGTGAGATATGAGTTGTACAGTACCTTACTACCTTACCATAAACACAGGCTAGTGGCAGAACATGGGTTACATTTCATGACTTTAACACAGTAAGTAGCGTTGCGGTGAGGTGTAAAAGCATGGGTTCCAGAGATATTTGACTCCAGTAGTGAATGAGCCCCAGTAATATAGACTCAAAAGTATTGGCACTAAAATTTTGAATTAAGCATGAAAAGAGGCACCAAAAGTGTATGTGGCTTTAAGAAAATGCCAAAAATGTAAATGGACAGCAAAAGAGCTCCAAAAGTGTAATTGCACTCATAATGGATGAGCCCCACATTGGGCACCAAAAATGTAATTCTACAGTGAGATATGGCAGTTTCTAGGTTGTACAGTACCTTACCATAAGCACAGGCTAGCGACAGAACATGGGTTACATTTCATGACTCTGTCCTCTGGAGTGAGCCCTCCCAATGATTCAGAGGATTATGGGCATAATAAGTAGCTCTGCGGTGTGGTACAATTTAAAAACATGGGTGCCAGGGACTTTACTGTTAAAATACAATAACAACGTTTATTAACTTAATGCACACAGAGGAGATGATATGGTTGTAGAAACAATATAAAAGATGCAGGCACAAATACTTCTTCGATAGGTATATTCAACAAGTAGCTGCCCCTATAAGATTGCCAACCCAGGGTACACCCAATCAATGCTGAAATTGTGGCTCTCTTTACTGTAGCGCCGGCTCTGGTCACTAGGACTGGATCCTTATGCAATAGGATATGGAAGCTGAATTCCCCCTACTCAGTAGCCTATATGGGCGCTGGCCCTTTAAATATTATATGTGGGAATATGGCCCTTAAATATATGGTACCAGGTCCTTTCCAATCCCTACTTGTGATGTACCAAGGCCTTCTCTTGTGGAGCAGGGTGCTTCCCCTGGACTACACGAGGTCTTACTGCGCAGCTCTCTAAGATGGTGCCAGCCCTTTAAGGGCACTGGGACACCTGGTATTACAGTTCATTTCAAGCCCTAACTGACAGTACAAGCTGCGGGCAGGCTTAGAAGCTGGCAACTGCAGAGAGGGGCGCATCGGGAGAGGAGCGTGATACTCCCAATGCGATCCTTAACTACAGGAGAGCATCACAGTGCTCGAGAAGTAGGGGGGCCTGGAGGGGTCCCTACACATGCTTTCTGTACATGCTGCTATTTGACAGCGATGTGTCAGTATCGCTTTAACAGGTACATTTGGTTATTGCAATAAGACGAATATTACAATTTTCAAAATTTTTATGACATGAAACACACCTTTACATACTGTATTAAAAGTATCAAATTACATTATCCAGGAGTTGCTTTGTTTTTTTCTTTTTCAAAGTTCAAGTTATTTCCACCTCCGGTGAAAAACAAAGCAATTGCAATTAATGTAGCTCCCTCTTAAAGCTATTGTAACAGCGTCCTCAAACAAAATATGCAACGATTCCTGGGAAGGCAGGTTCTACATGGGTAATGGGACCAAACGATTAAAACAAAAGAACACAGACGTTTTTTGGTGCGAGCATTTTGCCTTATTCAAATACTGTATGAAGAGTTTGCTCATTGCAGGAAAAATAGGAGAGATCTCTATAGGCTCATTTAAAAATACTACAGAGACCCAGCTACACACAGCAAAGATGGTGGTGATATCTGTACAAAGGATACAATAAACATTAATTTTCAGTGTTGCATCATGGTAGAAATGAGACACACACACTCTCTCTTGCATTTTCTCTGCAAAAGATGAAGGAAATATAGAAGTTATGTCAAACTGGCTTGTCATGACACTGGGAAAATTCTCGTGGGCCCCAGGCCCTGAGCCCACATGGCAGGCCCCTGAGACCTGAATAGGCCCCCCATTACAGGCCATCCTAACTTCCACTGTTGTCTGCTGTGCCAGATGGAGCCATATGTCACATGACACGGCCAGTGTGGGGATGTGCCTCTTGGTGGGCTACTGACCCTAGTTATATCCAACAGCAGTGGTCGGGAAAGTGTGGCTCGCGAGCCAACGTGCGCTCTTTAGCCATCTTGCTGTGGCTTGGAGTGCACCTCCGAAGCCACGCCCATGACCACGGATGGCTCTTTTGATTAGCCATTGGCAGGTCATGTGGTCGTCAAAGAAGAGTTCCTGCAGGCACTTCCGGGTGCCGGAGCGGTTCTCGACCCCAGTGGGACGGCCTCGCGACCTTCGCCGGGGTCGCGACCCACAGGTTGAGAACCGCTGTACTAAAGTATGTATGGTGTCCTATTAGTGAGGTTAAAGCTCCCCCCTAGTGACACCTGTTGGTATGGCATCTGGCTGTGAGTAATTCAGCAGGGCCTGGCTGGGTTTTCTGCCCAGAGATATGGTGAAATCTCAGAAAAGCCTGATTTTGCTTTTCCAAATTTATTCCTGCGAGATCTCTGCAGATTCTCACTGCAGATATCACAAGATTGTTTTCGTTTGATATTTACCAACCAAAACTTTTTGATTGAGTTTTTCGGTGGAATTTTCCAATGAAAAGGTAGCCGTACTACTAATGTAAAGTACGGTTACCATTCCATCGAAAAACTCAATTGAAATACTCCATAGAAAAGTTTCAGTTGGTAAATATCGATTGAAAAAAATGTCGCAATATTTACAGCAACAAACTTCTGAGATCTCGGAGGAAAAAACTCGGAAAAGTGAAATCGGGCTTTTCCGATTTTATTAAATTGAATAGAGTCACAGTTTAGGTCTCTTCCTAGGTTATATAAGCTGGTGAAGGGGTGGGCCCTCGGTCTTTGCTCATCCACCGCATGGTGTGCAGCAGCAGGATTCCCACCCTCCTGGTGCAATCGTGGATGAAGAATCCATAGGAAATATATGGAAGTGAGATTTATGTTTAGCTCACCTCAGAAGGTATGAGCAGTGCTGGTAAATGCTAGGGGTGCCGCCTGCCCAGGGGGGCGCCCCTAGCATTTTTTTTTTTACAGTGCCGGCCAGCTGGTATGACTTTAAGTCTCCCAACTGGCAGCCGCGGCTGCAGTAACCTTCCAGCAGGCCGGGGGGGGGGGTGTCACAAAGGGGGGGGCGGAGGTGCCTGGGGGGTGCCAATAGGGCCAGAGCCCGCTCTGGGTATGAGGCTGATGAAGAGTTTATCTAGCTGGTAGCCTGAGACCCTAACAGGAGTATCAGTGGGATTAGAGGCCTGATGTGGATTTCAGCTTAGGGACTCTGAGCGGTAGGCTTAGGGACCAGGGACACCCTTGAAGAGAAGAAAAGGGTCCCACTCTAAGGTGCCATGTGTCAACTGCCTGGTTGGTGTGATCTGTGGTACATAGATGTTGGTAACTATGTCTAACTTAATTATAAAGTAATAAAGTATGCTGAACTACTCTGTCACATGCAATGCAAGACCTTCTCCTGTCTTATTTCTGTGTATATAAAAATGTGTGCGTTTAAGCAAGAACCACTGATGCCTGTCTATGTTTATTCTCTAGGAGGTACCCCACCGACTAGTAAGCAGGGCCTGCTCTCTTGAGATGTGGGTTAGCCCAGGCAATGGGGGATGTAGCTATGAGTGGGGTTTTGGTAGATACCGCCACTATGGCGTTACAACATTTATTGACCATCTCACCATAATATCATAGTCAAGAATCAAAGAGGAAACATTTCTTTAGTACATGAATCATTCTTTTCCTTTGTTATCTATCAGTATAACTATGGCCAATTGCAAATAGAATAAGGGCAGTTGCACTCATCTGACTGTACTTACAGACTTCAAACACATTAGGCATGCGTGCACTAAATTATTCATCAACAACCCAGAGACAAGAACATACACTGTCAGAGCTGTGGACGAGTAGAACTGGTAGTATTGCTTCTTAAAGAGATATTATATGTTTAAATACAGAATATCTGGCAGCAATGTTTAAACGAACAGTAACACCAAAAAACAAAAGTCCCTCAAATACATTTATAGTTAATAGATATTTAGGGGGTTATTCACTAAGGTGCGAATTAGACTGTCGAATTCGCAAACAGTGGATTCCCATAGTAAATCTGCTACAATTTAAATTGTAAAGTCGCGACAATTTTTTAAAGTTAAGATTGCGACAATTTTACCATAATAAAGTCACAACTGTGACAATATTCTCATTATAAAGATGCGACAGCGACAGTAGCAGCCTATTGCGATGTCTTTATCTTGCTAATTCGTACATACATACTTTTTGATCTTTTTTGCCCAATCTTTGAGCAAAAAAGTAGAAAAAATAGTTTTGGACTTTAGTAAATGTTGCCCAAATTGAGGTTAGCATTGTCCCCTATACAAGTTACTCAACTAACCAAGGCACATCACAAAAGTACTAGTGCAGGTTACTGTATTCTGTACCATTCCAGCCTGTAATATTTTATAGAGAGAAAGTTTGGAGGGGGGGTTCAGACCCTTAATTCTGCCTGTGCCTCTAGGTGTGGATTGATTATAAACTGATACCTCAGGAAAAGTTTATAACATAACTTGATGGACTTTTAATATAATCCACTCCTTTTTTTTTTTTAGCAATAAATATGTTAGAATTTATATCTAATCAAATACACATATATACAAGAGTTTATTTATACTAATAAACAGCAATGTTATACAGTATGATCATTTTATAGTTTGACTTCAATCCATCATCTTTCGTGTATCTATTAGGAATATTACCTGTTGAGTATTAAACATTAACAGATGTAACAAACCTGCACAAAAAAATGACGCGTGTACGATTTTGTTGATTCTTTAAATTCCACATAGTCGCGCCTTAGTTGTAACTGTGTGTAGCAGGGTGAATTAAACTTTACGCACAGTATTCTAGCAGGTATGATTTCAATTTTCCAAAATTAAATGAGAACTAAAGTGCCTGTTAGACTAACGGTGATTCTGAATACCATATGCTAATATATTTGTATTCCTTTATATATTACGCAGCACTTTACAGAGATTCACCATTCACTTCAGTCCCTGCCCCCTGGAGCTTACAATCTAGTTTCCCTATTCAGTCACACACACATAGACAGACACAGATGTATGTTTTTGGATTGTGGGAGGAAACCCATGCAAGTGCAGGGAGGACATATAGATGGGGGTTATTCACTAAGGTGCGAATTCGACTGTTGAATTCTCAAACAGCAGATTCCCATTGCAAATCCGCGACCTCGAAAATTTCCCCATTGTAAAGACAAATTTTAAAGTTGAGATTGTGACATTTTTCCATGGTAGTCTATTGCAACTGTCTTTAGCTGGCGAATTTACATCTATTCAGACTTTAGTGAATAACCCCCTATTATAAACTCTATGCAAATGAAATCCAGGGTGGAATTGAACCCAGAGCCCGGCTCTGCATGGCAGCAGTGCTAACCGCCATTACACTATTTACCCCTCATCTAACACAAGCTTTAGTTCTCATTTAACTCTGTTACTCACCTCGAAGGCACTGGACATTTTACATGTTTACATTGGAATGTGATGTTATAACTTAGTGGGAACTTTCCTTTTATCAAGCAGTCTAAATGGTATTGTAATATTATAGTTACTCACGTTAATGGCTTTTCCAGACGACTCCGCTGGGATCCAATGACCTCTCCAAGTGTACAGAAAGCTTGCCCTAGGAAGTCCTAAAACGTAATAAACATACATGTCTTATTACTGTTAATTTTTTTTAACCACTAAATATATTTTCATTCCACCCCCACATTGATAATTATATTCTAAAAGTCATTTTGAGCTTATGGTTTTTGTAATTTACTACTCCAAGCATTCTCCGTCACAATTTAAGTGGAGCAAGCCATTCAAATGAATTTTTGAAAATACTAAGCAGTACATTAAAGATGCAGATTAGAGCCATTTTCATTTCAAAGATCCAAAAATACTTATTTCAAGGACAACCTTATCAACAGTCACTTCAACAAAGCAAGAAAGCAGCTTTTTAGTGAATTATTCAATACTATTGTCATCTCATTCACAGCTGCTTATTTAGCCTGCCTGCTGCCTCTGATTTTTACATTTACTCAATCATAATCACAAATGAAAAATGTACACTAAAAACATTGGGTTAATCTCTTATTTATAAACAGGCCTCCAAAGAGCTATGCTACATTGCTTACCCACAGGAGATTCCATTCTGTTTGAGACTAGCAAAGAGTGATCCTGTCTTGGGGTTGACTAATTGCACTGTTCATGCACCCCAGAAACCCCAAAAGATGAAAGAAAAAAAGATTGAATATAATATCTCAAAATAATATATACGTATGTGTGTGTGTGTATATACTGTATATATACAGTATATATATACTGTATATATAGAGTAGATATAGGTATTTTCTCTAAATAAACTAGATTTATAAAATTGCTTGTAGCTTTAATATAATGCAGTGATGCCCAACCTATTTTGGCTTGGGGGCCATATAAAATTGCAACATGAGTGTCACGGGCCGCTTCAAAGTCCCGACTTTTAAAATCGCGACTGTGACAAATTTAAAGTAACAGCTGCGACAATTTTCCATACTAAAGTTGCGATTGCGACAATATTCTCATTATGCGGCTGTGACAGTAACCGTCTATTGCGACTGTCTTTAGCTGGCGAATTAACACTTATACACAACATTTCGGGTTTCAGAATTTGGGCCGTGGGCCGTAGGTTGGGCATCACTGATATAACGTAATCACAAAGGAAAAGAATGTTAATTGAATGAGTTGGTTCCTTTTGTCTTCAATTGGTTGATTTTGGCTGCTGAGATGTTACTTATTCTATACTGCAGAATAAGTCCTCTGAACACTTCATTTATTTTTTACAGAATTGGCTGTCATTGCAATATGTCTGTTAAATGTATTAAGGTCTAAATGCTATTAAATTGTATGTGTTTAAAATTTAAAATCTATATAACCAATAGTTCTGCAAGTGCAAGCAATGGCCAACCCAGTTATATTATGGGGGTTATTTATCAAAGTTCAGCTTGTCATGTAAGGTTGTGAATTCACCAACTCTCTCTATATATATATGGGTATTCAGCAAACTCTGCAATGTGATGAATTTGCTAGCTGATGACGGTTGCACACACGATGGCTACTGACGCGATTACAACTTCACTAAGGGAATACTGATGTCACTAATTCACTATGGGAATTCTCTGCTTAGTCAATAAGGAGAAGAGAATCAGAGCATAGCTCCCCAAAGTGAGGAGAATTTACTTTGACAGTTGAATTCTAACTTTGATAAATAACCCCCGTTGTGCTACAGGATCCAGTTGTCTGACTCACAGTCCAAGCAATTTGGCTCTCTATGTATGACCAGATATATTGATCTTATTGCTGAGAAAATGAGTGAGAAAGGGAGAGTTTCGCATTTACATAATTGTATGGAAATTTTAATTTTTTTTTTACATAAATATTTGGGTGAAATTTATTAAACTCGGAAAAGCCGTTTACGCTTTTTCAAGTTTCATAACTCGAGAGAAGGCTTTGAAGTTTCTCCTGGTAATTATGGCGAGATTTGCCTCGTGCGATACTTGCCGTGAGAAACTTTTTTTAAATTAAATATATCTATGGAAAGGGTAGCCATACAGTATAGCTGCCTTTCCATGGATATATTCAATAAAAAAGGTTTCTCACGGCAAGTATCGCACGAGGCAAATCTCGCCATACTTACCGGGTGAAACTTCAAAGCCTTCTCTCGAGTTATGAAACTTGAAAAAGCGTAAACGGCTTTTCCGAGTTTAATCATTTTCGCCCTTAGAGTGAAATAGTGCATCATTAAAATATACATTTTAGCACATTGGTAACTCTTTACAAACAGAAAATATGCTAACGGTTGGTGACCGCTAAACCACCGTTTAAGAAAAAAAATCGATTGTTTATGGAAATCGGAGTTGATTTTCAGCATGGTCAAAAGGGTTGCTAAGCCAGATTGACTCAGCTTTTGGTCAGTGCTTCTAGTAAATTGCAGACAAAACTGTGGATTTTCCTGGGGGGGGGGGGGTTGCAAATATTTTAGAAATTCGACACTCAGTGAAATGTATGTTGAAATAGTTGTTAAAATTAAATTCACACAATCAACTTCTTTTTTTTGTTCACAGGAAATCCTGTCTTCTTTTGCAAAACAACTGCCACTGTCAAAGCATATGTCTTAGACAAGATTTCATATATTTCAATAATAACACATCTACTTTTGGCATCATTTGTTTTCAAAGTTGACAAAAAATCTTCTTTTGGACTGCAGCGAGAAATTCCTAATAACTCTAGAAGCTGGCTTAGAATACTGTGAAATTAAATTGATGTGACCCCAAATTATTTTTAGATGTTTGGTTTTCTTTAAATTAGGAGAACCAGCTGTCCCTTGTTTTGAAAGATATGTTATGAATTGAAGCCAGATTGAAGAAAACTCCCTTATTTCCATATCAAGCCGTCAGCTGAGAACAATTAGTTTTTAACATGAGCAAACTCTTGTCAGTTGTAGACAAGCCATAAATAGAAACCCTAAAATTATAGCTAATGCAAACAAAATCACTGGCTGTGAGGTTTCAAAGATTTTCATTTACTCTGAATCACTGAGTCAATTTATCGTTCTCTGCTCTGAACCAATTTTTATTGTGAAATCACAAAACAACTGATCAGACCGCTGGGTTTTCTGGGGGCTTTCTGACTTGCTGAATTTTTGTCCTGTTGTTTTGGATAAATAGGTATGGTTTATGTTTTCAAATACGGAATCAACTCTACAGGGAATCAACTTGCTAATTGTTCTGTAAATAAAAAAGATTTTGTATTTATTAAATTGCTTGTGTTTTAGCAGGAAAAAAAAAAAACATGTTATTTCTGCTATGAAGTTTGAACTGTGTTACAGATGTCAAGGGACACCTCACTCCTACTCTGTTTTAATTCATGCAACAATTTAACTTATACTGTTAGCCCCAGACAAACAGCATCAGTTTGTTGTCCCTCTAGTCATGTTAGGTTGAGAGATCAACCTAACAAAGCAGTCAGAGGCTGATACATCGCCAACTGTTACTGATGCCTAAATGGGTGAGCAATTGTGGTTGCACCAATGAAGGCAGCAAGTTCACAAATCATAATAATCTACAGTGCAAGATTAATTAAAGACCATCAAGGAGTAATCTCCCTCCTGCCCTATCCAGTGAGAGGTGCAGGCCACCCCTGGCATATCTGGGTCCTGTCCCTTCTGTGCTGTAGGTGGACTCATTCTTTCCATTAAGGGACTCTCTGGCTCTCCTGAACCCTTAGGCAATACTACAGATCCGACCCATATCCTCATTAATACACTCTGTTGCTGACTTTCTCTGGGCAAACTATTGCTGCAGGAGAGACAGAAGAGCTTCCTTCTCTTCCCACATGGTTCTGCACTGGTACCAAGATAGCAGCTCCCTTTTATAGCCACTGCACACACATATTACAAGTAGAGTAAGCCTCTACAAGTCACACTCTACAAGTCTGCAAGCCTTAAAAGTCACACTTGGCTTAAAACAATAAACCACTCATATTCATGCTGTGTGAAATCAAATTTTAAAAAAGTGAAAAGCTAAATATAAGTAGGTTTCTCTTTTCAGATTTCTTCTTATTTCCATAAATGCATCAGCATACTAGCCATGATTGGTCCTCAGTGCAAAATCTGCATTCCAGCCCTCAAGAAAATGTAAAACTTTTCTCCCGGTAGTTTTAAACTTGTATCCTGCTGGGGAAGTGGGGTAGGTCTCTTCATTTTACAGGGAAATTAACTTCAAAGCACCCAAAAGGAATTTTTAGTAAGTTATCATGCCTTTTATTAGGTTGTGTAGGAAACATAAACAATGTTCATCAGTGGAGGCAGATAGCTACCCCAAATACTATTCATATTCAGGCCCTTATTCACCAATGTGCGAAGTGAGCCGCGTAGTGTTCGACTCACTTCGCACATTGTGTTATGCGCATGCTGATGTCCTGTATGCGGACATCAGCATGCGCATTAAAGGGATTCCTCTCCCGGCGAGGAGACTGGAGTGCTCTCGCCGGGAGGGGAATCCCTTTAATGCGTGTGCTGATGTCCGCGCACAGGATATCATCATGCGCATAACACAATGTGCGAAGTGAGTCGAACACTATGCGGCTCACTTCGCACATTGGTGAATAAGGGCCTTAGTGCGGTAAATCCCCAGTTGAGGTGTGGAGAGTCTTGAAATTTGAGATGAAAATAGTGCACTGTTGGCTACCTACCTGACCATCAGCCTACCCCACTGTCTAGCCAGTGGCTAGAAGAGAGATGAACACTTCAGAAAGGGAAGGATTGAGCAGGCCTCTGCTCATTGATATTTAAAGTAGTCTTACTATGAATATTTGTATCTTATATTTACGTTAAGTGTTGTACCTGATTTCCTGCTGCTCTTCTTTCAAATTACAAAACTGAGTTAAATAGCAAATTTTTTTTTTTATCTAAGCCACCCTGGAGGATAAAGAACCCCTTTAATAGATCAGGAACACACAGAAAAGAACACGTTGCTTCTCAGCTGTTTTTTTAGTGGGGTTTTATCCTAATAAGCATGAACAAAATTTCAGGGTAGCTATCTGTACCCATTAAAGGAGAACTAAAGTGAAAAAAAAATAAATAAAAAACAACAGTTAAAATACTTACCTTATACAGCATACCTTGTACAGCATGAACTGTACTGTAATTAGCCAGCTCCAGATGCTTCCCCAATGCTTCTTCACAGCGCTGGTTAACTGGCAGCCAGCGCCACAGCTCCTCCCACCCTGTTACACCACGGGTGTATTACTGCTTAAACATCATCACGTTCATTGCGGGGGACAATGAGAACGCTCCCCACAATGAGCGTGATGATGTATGAGGCCGGGGAAGGAGAAGAAGGAGCTGCGCACTGGCTTCTCAGTCAGCCAGCGTGCTGTGAAGGAGGCGTCAGGGGAAGCATCGGGAGCCGACTAATTACAGCACAGCTCATGCTGTAACTGTAATCAAACGGCTCTGTATAAGGTAAGTATTTTAACTGTTTTATTTTTTTTATTTTTTCACTTTATGTCTCCTTTAATCAGGTAGCAGATAACCAGCCTGGAACTTACATTCCTATAGGGAGATGGCTCAAATCTGTAGAGTGGTTTGGAGTAGATTCTGTTGCACCTTCAAGAGGCCTACCACTGCCCCAGCAGACCCCAGGTTTTTATTGTTTTCTGCAGGGGATTTAATATTTTGGGCAGCGAACCAATTAAATAAGTATAAACAATAGAAGAGAAACCCACTCTTTTTTTTTTTAATTCTTGCTTAATTGGAATTCCGACAGCATGCAAGTGGGTTTTTTAACCAAGTCAGAGAGTTTCTTTTTTTCTTTCAAATGTTGAAAAAGAGGCACCAAAATTTGATAAATAATTTCATCAATGAGGCTTGCCTAAAGTTATTTGAGATATGTTCTGCACGGGAAAAAGGAACAGCCTCTGTGAACTAATGAAGCCTGATGTTTTGTTCATAATATAGATTTTTTTATTCCTTTTCTTTCTCAGTCTCAAGTGAATATTTCTGTTCATTAATATTTCAGGGAGCCTAACATTTTAATATTAAGGGATGCTAAATCAAGGCAAACTGATATCGGCCTTATCAATAAAGTATGCAGTTTTCTTGTGAAGTGTATTTGGAAATTACGGTTGCCCTTTAGGGGTTTTTTTCTCAAGCATTTCCTATCACCCCAGAGTATGTTGTGTTGGACACTGAACTCATCAACCCTCCTATAAATATGCATAAAATACAACAAAATATTTATTAGTAATTTTTACTGTAGCACTAATGGAAATGAAAGTGTCAACTTGACTTATGGCTTAATTATTCCAAGTCTACTGAACAGAATCACTTGGCCAGAATAAAGCTTGCTCTGGTCCTACCCTTCCGAGATCAATGAAATGGGCCTTCATTGATGAGGCAGAATAGTCTAGATCCCAGACAGTGGGCAGTAATAGGTTTAATGTATACAAGGCACAAGGAGTTTTACTCTCCAACATATAACCAAAAGACTCCCAAACCAAATAGGAAAGGACTGCGAAAAAGCGCAAAAGAAAAACACGGCACTAAGTGCCTTATCATAAATATATAAA
>WMED01012337.1:0-14860 GCA_019650415.1 Pipa parva
GTCTTATTTTCAGGGGAGGCCTTATATTTCTAAGCTTGGAAAAAATTGCACTAGGTCTTACTTTGGGGGATGTCTTATTTTCGGGGAAACAGGGAATAGAAATATTGTTGCGACTTTAAAATTGTTGCGGTCGTGGATAAACAGTATCAAAAATCTGCAACAATCCCGAGGGGTGTTAGGTGACCCCTGGCAAATTGTCAATCAACCCCAAAAGGGGTCATGACCCCCAGGTTGAGAACCACTGCTCTAGATGCTTACCAATTGGGCTTATTTAGTTGAGCACAAGCTGGATGGCATTTAGCATGCTAGTCAGCCAGCCTGACAATCTCTTTCCATAATAAAAGGAGTACCAGAGGCTTGTTCTATCTAGAGAAAGGGGGCCATACTTAACCCTTGGGGAATTATACTATAGTGCTGCCTCCTGCTTTCTATAACTTGCTGATCCTCTTCTTCATTGTGAGTTTTAATGAGTTGAGCAAGCATACAAGTGTTGAAATACACAGGAACAGGAAGTGAGGAAGATGGTAGCGCTTGTGAATAGCAGAACAAATCAGCAAGGCAGTGAGAGCAAGAGGCAGCGCAAGAGCATAAAAGGACAATCAGTATTTTTCCCTTCCTCCCATAATATGATTTACCTGTATGCAGGGATTTGTTGTAGATCATATTGTAGTTTACACTGTTATTGATGGTCGCATAGAACGTGACTGGAATGTTCCATACATATCTGAAAAACACGTAAACCCTGTTATTTCCAACAAGTTACAAGTAACAAAGGGTAACTTATACATATAGGAAGAGCAGAGAGAAGAGGTGTGTTTTAAATTCATAATTTAGAATTTGATGTGTTCGCCACAACTTGGCGATGTCCCCCACAATGCACTAGGATTGGCATGGCAGTTATATCTATAGAGTACTAGTAAAATGTTTTCTCTGTAGTTTCCTCCTTGTTACAATAATAATCTTAGACAATAACAAATTGTTTGGTGAAACTAAATGAAAAATGATATAGCAACTATAAAAGCACACGGGGAATGTTCATTTTTTTAACTGTGCTTTTTATGATCAGCAGCCTTGCAAAGGGAGGGAAAAAAAAAAGATACAATTATGGTGATTTTTAATATGTAATCAATGGAAAAACAGTACAGCGCAGTCTATAAGAAAGATCACAGGATTACTTACAAATTGGCTTGAGATTACAGCGTGTCTTTATAGAAGTAGACTACGTACAAAGGGTTGTATCTACGCTTTCTCTCCCTAGAATCATACCGTCCCTCCTTCCATCTCACTAGATAACATTTTGCACAATGTAACTTTCTAAAAAATACTTTAGTACAAATGTGCCAAGTTACATTACTTACTGGCTAGTGACTGCTCAGTGTCCACTTACTATACACAGTTATTGCTAAGGATTACTTCTTATTGCCTGTGTTACATAGGATCATTGTAACACAGTTTATAAGGCAGAAAATGACACAAATTCATGCAGTTCAGACTATTATCCTGCAATGTTGATCCAGAGGAAGACAAAAAGGTCAATTCAAATCTTCCTGACTCCAAATATGGAAAGCAGAATAATTTCCTGGACCAAGAACCTACCTCCATTTATCTAACACCCATAACTTGTAATGTGCCTATATTCCAGGAAGGCATCCAGGTCCTAGTTGAGATCTTTTACTGAATCAACCATGACAGCTTCCTCAGGCAGAGAGCTCCATAGGCTTACTTACTACTCTTACAACAAGGAACACCCTTCTGTGTTGGTGCAGAAGCGTTCTTTCCTCTAGACATATGATGCACCCCTTATTATATTTACACATGTTTAGTAGGTCGCCCATTAGTTATCTATTTTCTAAACAAAATAAATCCCATTTTGGTTTTGACAAGTTTATATACTACTATTTATATTCTTCTTCCTGTCATGTTTCCGTTTCTTCCATTTGTTTATAATATATTATGAAAAATTAAAGACACCAAAAAAACATTAGCCCCTCCAGTTGTGGCTGAAAAATGATATATTATATTAATATAGGATGTACTTATTCTCAGTCTATTTTCTTACTCCATTCCCAGATCAATTAAAATCTCAAGCCAGTCACTTGACTGACTTGGTCGTTATACAGCGTCCAATCATAAACGAGCAGGAAGGAAATAGCTCAATGGCAATGAACAAATCAAAATTGCCAATTGTGTTTTCAGAATTACATGAAGATGTCAGAGAGGAGAATATGAGAATGAATAGATAGATTACATTATTTCAGCGGCTCTTTCATATACAGTTATTTATATTTAAACGTATTAGTCATTTACTAGCGTTTATATAATACGCAACATTTCCCTTTCTTTATTCCGTTTAGGCAAACAGACACTAACTTGAATTCAGAAGGTGGTTCTAATTCATTTGCCTTTGGATCCAAAAGAAACCGTTTTTGTTTCACAGTATTGCTCGATTCCACATTAAGTACAGGGTAACCCATCTGCCTTGTCCAGGTGTCCATTACTTCTTTGACGGGTTTTCCGCTTGCCTGAGAGAGAAAACCTTTGGCCATTAATCCAGGAGGACATTAGAAAATGCATTAAAAATACATTAAAAACAAAAATTCAGTCAGTTTTCTCTTTTACCTTTGCCAGAGAGTCCCAAAAGTCATCTGTTTTAGCATTCTTGAATTGGTAAGTCTTTAAGTAATCCTAATAAAGACAGGTCATATGTAATTATTTGGAAGACCCAAATGCATTTTATTTATTAATACATTAACTATTAAGAAAAAAAAAACCCATCAGATATAATGAAGGAAATGACTGTTTGGGTTGGCATTGTTGTCTTTTACTAAAGCGCTTATGAAAGTATTGGACACTAGCTGAGCTGGTAAAGACTTTAAACAATACTCCCTGGGAAATACATCTGCAACAACTTCTATTACACATCCTGCATTGGTTTGAAAAACCTGCCCCCTGCAGATCAGAGTTAGAAAGTCTAAAACAAACCTGTCTGTTGTCAGCGAGAGCTTGTGTGACATTCAAATTAAAAAAAAAAACAGCAAGTGCTGTGACATTTGAAGGATTTGCAATGTTAAACACTGCAAATGTTGATGACGGCCTTTTTGCTATTTAATTCTCCCAACCAGCTCAGCTTCTCTCCATAGTCATCTTGAGTACTTTAAAGGAGAAGTAAAGTTTAAAAAAAAGAGATATTAAAAACTTACCTTATATTAATTAAGTTCCACCATTGCAGTCACAGGTTCATCTGGACTCTAATTTCTCTTCACCGAGGCAGCGCTCACAGCGCTTAGGCTGACGCAGGAGCCAGCGGGAAGCTCCGCCCACTCATGGAATCTGCAGTGCAAGTGGGTTTCAACATCATCACATTCATTGTGGGACCAATGAGAACACTCCCCGCAATTAGCGCTCTGATGTTGAATCCCATTTCCATATGCTGGGAGAGCTCCACGCTGGCTCCCGTGTCAGCCGAAGCGCTGTGAGCGTTGCCTCGGTGAAGTGAAACTACAGTCCAGATGAAGCTGTGACTGTATCGGTTCAACTTAATATAAGGTCAGTTTTTAACTTTAGTTATTCTTTAAAGAAAGACAGTATCAGAAATTGTCCAGAACTCCCAGTCCTCTACAGACTAGAACCAGGAAGAACAAAACCAAGAGGTGTTGTCCCAGGAACAGCGCGGATGACAGTCTAATGAACTGAGTTTGGTGTTATTTATAGGGTTTTTAGTCTTTTATGTATATTACAAAATTTGTCACCAGTTTTTTTTCCAAATTTTGCAAATATTTTTCTTGCACATTGGGGGTTATTCACTAGAGTCTGACTTGTTGCGTATAGGTGCGAATTTAAATAAAGTCGCAATAGGCTGCTACTGTCACAGTGGCATCTTTATAATGAGAATATTGTTGCAGTCGCAACTTCATTATGGGAAAATTGTCACAATGTTAACTAAAAAATTGTCGTGACTTTACAACAGGGAAATTGCCGCATATTTGCTATGGGAACTAGCTGTTTGCGAATTTGACAGTCAAATTCTCACCCTAGTGAATAACCCTCAAATTGTCTTAAGTCTCTTTCTCAGCTTAATTAGTTTACATGACTTTGATAAAAGCTTTAATGAAAGTCGCTTTTATTGGAGCATCACACTCTGGCTAAGAAAGATCTTTCTACAGGCGGGGTAAAACTATAAAGCACAGGGGATGTTCCCTACTGCCAAGCACCATCAAGTGCAAAGGAGATCTATGAAGAGATGAGGCTCTGTGCAAATGAGAACGTGCGTAATACACAACGGTCAAGTCATCTACAGGATTTGCCGTGTTCAACCAGCTCAGCTAAGTCTGACTTTGATGAGTGCTTTAGTAATGTAAAAATATTTGCATGTGATGCTCTCCAATAGGAGGAGACACACAGACTCTTACAAGTTTGGTACCACCTCCAGAAAGATATTTATTATATGTATTATATTATAAGCATCCTCTTCATTCAAAAACATCAAAGCAAGCCATTTCCAGCTGTGTTAAAGTAGGGAGAAAAAAAAGAGAGTTATATCCTAATGTTAACTAGGGGAGGACAATTCAATCATACCTGACATCCTTTTTTAAACTTTTCATTAGTTATCCAGTCTTCAAGCATTCTCAAAATGGACGCTCCCTGAGAAAAGAGACAATGATTAGTAAATGTACCATTTACATAGCCTTAAAGTGCACCTGTCATCTCAAAACTCTAATACTAATTTAGGTTGTACTAATGAAATAAACATTTTGTAAATATATATGTATTATATATTTGGGCAGTGCGGTGGCTCAGTGTTTATCACTGCTGCCTTGCAGCGCTGAGGTCCTAGGTCCAATTCCACCCTGGACTTCATCTGCATGGAGTTTGTATGTTCTCCCCGCACTTGCGTGGGTTTCCTCCGGGTAATCCAGTTTCCTCCCACAATCCAAAAACATACATCTATGTGTGTGTGTGTGACAAATTAGGGAAACTAGATTGTAAGCTCCATAGGGCAGGGACTGAAGTGAATGAGGAATCTCTGTAAAGCGCTGCGTAAAATAGTAGTGCTATATAAGAATGAATAAATAATAAAATGTATTATTAATACATATTACTGTATTATTAATACAGCGTATCTCTCTGTCATCTTCCCTGTCAGCCCGACTTTTCGTTCCCAAGATCTCGCGGGAATAAACTCAGAAAAGTGAGTTTATTAAATTCTGCCCTAACATTTTTTGGTTATTGAGTTTGAAACAGAGAGGGCGAATGTACAACTGGAGAATAGGACTAGAGTGCAGTAAGGAGGCCACATTTATAGAGGGATGTCGGAGGGAGGAGACATGTGCTGTACTATATTAAAACAGATTTAAAGGTAGTTTTAACTTTAATCTTATGGGAGGAACTTTGATAAAATATTCTTTTTCTGTTCATTAAACATGTATGAAGCCTAGATATCCCCTTCAAATCTTATCACTACAAGAAATTTCAGCCAGTTGGTAGGAAGAAATGTATTTTTAAAGGTCACAGTATTTTCTTCCCATTTATTGCAAGAACAAAGTGGAAAAGGTCAAATAAAAATAGCCTATTCTGATTGTGAAATGTGGCAGTAATTAAGTTTTAAACTCGGAAAATAAGCCATTAAAAACAGCAAAAAAAATCATGAAATATATGTCAATAAATTCCCCTTTTTCTAACCTTGTTGTAAGAGATTGCATCAAATACTGACGTTATTTCTGCAGGGGTTGAAACAGTCACAATGATAGGATGGGAAGATAGCAAAGCATCATCTTTCATTACTGGCAATAGGTCATCTGTGAGAATCTGGTCAAGCTGAAAACATAATATGCATGTGTTATGTCCTGTACACAGAAATAAATGATTGTACTGCACACACTGGACGTTTGTACAAAGGAGTAAAACAATGCAGAGTTGGAAATTATTAAAGGAGTAACTTTAATCTTACACATTTTTTTTTTTTTGGAAATTCCATAGTTTTCCCAAAGCAAGCAATTTTTCATTACTTTTTGTTTAATTATCTAGTTATTACCTTCTGAATTCCTGGGTTGCCAGCAGCCCAGACATGATTAGAATAACCCCTTCTTCAACTGTTACACCTGGCAAATATTATATATCTTAAAGTGCACCCGTCACCTCAAAACTAATACTAATTGAGGTTGTACTAATGAAATAATTGTTTATGTAAATATAAATGTATTAAATAATGTAACTTTATACAGCGTTTCTCTCTGTCATCTTCCCTGTCACCCTGACTTTTCTTTCCTGGGTCTGGTGATGCTGATTTACATTATAGATCATGAAATCAGATCCCTGTTAGATTGTGATTTAAGGTATCTGATTGGTGGAGCTATTATGTCAATCATTATTTAGCCCCGGCCACCCAATTCAGGAAAGAAAAGTCAGGCTGACAGGGAAGATGACAGAGAGAAACACTGTATAAAGTTACATTATTTAATACATTTATATTTACATAAATATTTATTTCATTAGTACAACCTAAATTAGTATTAGTATTGAGATGACAGGTGCACTTTAATCACAGATCAGGTTGTAACAATTGTAACTATTTTTAAATGTTGGTAAAACTGTATCGTGGATGAAATAACAACAGAACAATACAGAAGGCAATAATTGTCTGTTTTTATTGATGCCAGAAAACAATTTATACTGGAAGAAAAATAAAACTGAAAATATTGTAAGATACATCCATGCAGCCTGGCACTGGATTTATTGATGCCCTTTCCCAAACACATAAAACACAGTCTCCTCGCCACACAGGGAAGGAATATATTGTTACTTTACTTTTCTTGGTGGTAGAAATAGGCACCCATTCCAACATGACCAGACAGCTGGGGACATGAGAGGGAGTCCGAAACTAGCGCCCTCTAGTCACTTGGCTTTATACCTGGGTTGTTGCTGGTCGCTTGGCATTATACCTGGGTTGTTGCTGGTCACTTGGCTTTATACCTGGGTTGTTGCTGGTCGCTTGGCTTTATACCTGGGTTGTTGCTGGTCGCTTGGCTGTGTAATCGGACTTGTCGCTTTTAACTAGTTTATTCATTTTCATTTCAGTTTGACATTTTGCCTTTAACTTTCTCATTAGCTTTGTACATTCATTTGCAGATTTTAACTCCTATGTTGCTAAGAAGTTAGCTCGGTAAGAGGGTAATAACATGTTTCTATACAACTGATATTATGACATCCTGACATGATCTGATTTATTCACATAGAATGATTTACATTTCATCAATTTTTAAGCAGAAAATCAAGGCAAAAAATATGTATATTAATAGATATTTCTTAAACTTGGAACTAAGCACCTGTTCTTTAATGCTGCACTGCTTTCTGCAGCACTTTTAAAATTATTTGAAAAACAGGCACAGGCACTGTACCAATAGGGATCGGAGCAGTTGGGGTTGCAACCGTGCCCGATGCTCGAGGGGGCCTGGCCACCACCACTGACACCTCTTTTGGTGTCCCGTGAGGAGATGTGGCCCTGGTAGCGATCATGCCCCTGCCCACACCAGGGCCCACCTCTCTGAAGTTGTGCTCCTAGACACAGGATGTGCATTGGAGTTTAAATTACTGTATATGTGAGTAAAGCCATTTTATCCTGACATTCCTTATTAAGCCTGACACAAATTAGAATTTATTAAATTACCATGTTCCATGATGGCTCTGCCTTGTTTACTCCACTATATTCAAAAAAGCTGGCAAATCCTTCATTTAGCCAAAGATCATCCCACCAGTCCATTGTTACTATGTTTCCAAACCACTAAAAAAAAGAAAAGAAAACAAGATTAATTAAAGCTTAGCTCTTAAATTAATGATGTAATAATAATAAATTGTATTGTGTCATTTTTCACTGCTTCATACTGTATATTTATATAATATCAATTTCTATAAGTATTGAGGTACATTAACATTTGTATAGGCGGGCATTAAATTAAATGAATGCCTGTATGCATGCATCTCAAAGATAAATTATGGCAGTTCCTTCTAACATATTTAATATTTATTTGGAAATCTAATTCTATGTAAGGCCAGTCAAATGAAAATATTCATTTCATGCATAATAGTTCTGGATAACAAAGTGCTTCTTTAAAGGGGCACTATAGCGCTGATATAACTGCACACATACATATAAAACTCCTTTATACTAAGCCAATTGCTGACACAAATAGTTTAAAAAAAATTTAGGGAAGAAATAATACTTGTCATTTTTTTCCCTTAATTAGTTTTCCTGAGAGCTGACAATTTCTTCCCTCCCTCTGCTCCCCCTCCTCTTTCTGTTATTCAAGTCAGGCAACACAAGAAGAAAAAGCTGCCTGACTGCTATTGGTTAAGCTGTGTGCTGACCTTTTGACCACATCAATAATGCTTGTTTACATTCCTGACATGCAGAAGATTAACTTGTGCGTACGAGTTACATTACACAGTAGGCAAAAACGTCTGGGGGAGGGTACCTTTTTATGGAAAACTGGCCAGTACATGTCACACACACATTTCCTGGTGCAGGAGTTTATCAGTGCTGCCTACTCAATCATTCTATGTCACATGAAACAACTACTGAGGAGAAATGCTTCTGACTAAGGCAGCAGATCTCAACTTAGTTAAGACCACAAACCCCCCCCCTCCTCCCATGCTGATATCAGACGCTGACGTTTGGGCCTGACATCATCATGTCACGAAAAATCATCACGTACGCATGTCACGTGATGATGTTCGGGGCCCAACGTCACCACGCAGGAACCCTTATATAAAGGGACCTGCACTCACTACCGGATTCACAGCATGTTCACGACCCTTGTGAGAGCATCGTTCGACCCTCAAAGGGGTCACGACACAGGTTAAGAACTGCTGCAAACTGCATATGTAAAGATGTAATCTGACTATAGTTCCCCTTTAAGCTCTGACGCCTCTTTAGGCATGTTTCCTAAGGGATTTAAAATCTAAATTTCATGATTTTTCAATGTGTAACAGGGCACTGAACATGAGGACGTGGGGCATGTGCCCAGGGTTTTTAGACCAAGCAGTGTGATTGTCACATTATGAGGGTAAGTCAGGAAAGAGCGAAGTTACCTTGCGATGCTTCTCATCAGTTCGCCGAGACGGGTACGCTCTCCCTGGTCTCCTGCAAGCGGAGATCAGCAAACGCTTTAAAGGTACTTCGGCTCAGGGAGGTGAATCGAGTGGTCGCGAGGTGAGCCAAAGTACCTTTAAAGCGTTCGCTGATCTCCGCTTGCAGGAGATCAGGGAGCGCGTACCCATTTCGGCGAACTGATGAGAAGCATCGCAAGGTAACTTTGCGCTTTCCTGAATTACCCCCTATAACTAGATCACTAAGGAAAAAAACACTTGAGGAAAAACTAAAGTCGTGTCTTACCTACTTGCTGTGAACTAAGGTTCCAGTCTACCAAACAGTATTACTATTTGCAAGAAAAGTATAGTTTGGGGATTCATTTTACATAAAATTTTAAATGATAATCTTTTTAAATCTCAGAATGAAATTCTTTTGTGAACCTCTAATACTTTTACAAATTTTAGTAAACAAATGGTAGGCAGAAAGGGTGGCAGCCTGTGGGCGCCAGGCACCGCCCAGTTGCCCACCTAATGCCTGCACTCAGCCACCTTTGGATAAATGTTACCTGATGTACAAGCTCATGAGCAATGACAGCAGCAACTCTTTGTTTATTGACTGTAGCAGATTCATTAGAATCATATAGCAGATTTGTCTCTCTATAGGTGATCAGTCCCCAGTTCTCCATAGCTCCTGTGCCAAAATCAGGAATGGCGATCTGGTCTGGAGAATGAAACAATATAAAAAAAAACGTAAGATCTGTGCAGAATATCAGATATTCATACATCTCTTCCATGCAGTCACTGATTCTCTTATGTAAGAACAGGTGTTGGTATTTTATTGCACTTTGATATGCTGATGTTAAAAGCAGATCCATGGGGTTAGTATGTGCAATACACAGAGTATGGATATCAATCCTGTGAATTGTGTCCGAATAAGTTCCATTTCTAACACCTGAACAGCCGCTAACTTGACTTTAATCATCAAGGCTCCAGGTACGTCTCCATGCCATACCACTCCACAAAAAAGAAAAATAACACACAGATGGCCAATTAGCTGTTCCTGGTCCAAACCCCCATATGAAATAATCTCCTATTGAATGATAATAGACTTTCAGGGGAATTCATCAACAGATGCAAACTTTAAAGAGGTCTAGTAACCAATCAGCTGTTAGCATTCGCATGCCACAGGGAAATTAGAGTTTTAAAAGCCAACTTCTCATTGGTTGTTATGGGTTATTAGATCTGTGTAACCAATTGCCCCTGTTGATGAATTTTCCTGTTTATTTTCCTAATTTTATGCATACACAAACTAACAATCCAGGAGACTCGCAATACCACATCTAATAAAGGATTACACAGCAGCACCATGAACACAGAAGAGTGATATATGCTAGGACTATGGAACCATCTTGAGAACCTACCTCTATGAATATACTGCTTTGGAAAAACACCTGTTTAGACTGCCATATATCTCAACAATTAATAATTACATTCCATAAGATAAAGTTATGGCTCCATATCACACAAAGTGCTAAAGCAATATCTATCACTCCACCCCACTGTCTTATAACCTATGTGTCACATCAGATAAGGACTGTCAAGCCAACTTACAAATATAAAATTACCTGATGGACATTATACAGATTGATAAGGTAATGAACTACAGTATAATTAGTTATAGGACACATATCATTTGACCTCTATTTTTCAGAGCACTATGAATTTTTTGACTACCCAAATCATGGGCTTATCCCCAACAAAGACACCTATATGTTTTATTCCTCAAAACAACTATATATTATGGGAAATAAAGAAAAATGTGGTGATCTGTATGTTTTTACACATCGTTACAATCAGAATTTGCTTTTCAACCACTGATATCCATTCTGGAATACAAATCCCAGTTAAGAAGGCAAGAGGAGGTTCCAAGTTGTAATTATAAAGCAGCTGGAGGTGTGAAAGTATTTTTACCATTTAGACAAATTAGACATGTTACAGCACAGGGAATGTCAGAAGCGGATCCTCTTACCGTAGTTCAGTTTGCAGTGTTTAATCCCATAGTGGAAATTGTACGGAGCTCCGAGTATTCACTCTTAATCCCCCATAAGGGGCAATGGATTGGAGTTAAGATTGGGGTTTGCCTACATGTACAGATTGTCAGGATCTGTAATCGGAACTGGAGGGAGGAGTAGGAGGAAGAAGCCTGTGTGTAGTACCACTGTAGCATGATAGTTACAGAACACAATGCATGATGTCTAAGACACACCCGGTCTTCTCCTAGAGCCCCCGCAAGGAGGTTAGGGTTTGGCTGTGGTGCTGTGCCCAGGTTATGGCCATTAAGACTGCTGGCCACAAGTGGTAAGGAGTAACTTGACAGAAGAGCAGAATAGTCAAAGTACAGTTTATGGTCAGGGCTGGCAGCAAACAAAACAAAGTCAAAGGATGAAGCAAAAGGATCAAGGGAAACAGAGGTCAGATGTCAATGGGAAACAGGCAGAGGTCAGAGGTCATACACAGGAATACTGGAACAGAGAGAAGCGCACCCAGATACATCTGACGAGTCCTATTATTGGGTGCCAGCATTAGTGTCGGGTTTTCTTAAATAGGTGCCTAAATGGGAATGCATACGCAATGCCACACCGCAACTGCACCTGCTTATGTCGCCAGTATGAGGGGATTTAAACACCAAAGTACCGCATTGCCTGTGATTACTACGTCTAAGGGAAGATGGCAACCACAACAGATCCCGAACCACCGTAATGGAACATGGGTGAGTATTATCCCCAACATAGATTGATTACCTGAGCGTGACTGCTCTGTTAAAGACAAAGATTTAATTTCCCAGTTAATGTATCACTCCTCTTTCTTGTACACTGAACGCTGCTCCTAAAAGATTGGTTCACCAAAGCCGGTTAATTGTTAACATAATTTAGTGGTAAACACATCTACTGCATTTGTACAAAACTGAAAATAAATGTTATTTACCTAGCTTTGGCAAGGAATAATTCATGTTGAAATACTCTTCAAAGAAGTCAAATATAATCTTAGTGGTGTTTGCCGCATACACCGCAGTATCCTTTTGCAAGGGCTGTACATATATTCTTAGCTGAAATCAAATGGAAACAATTATTTTCAGTCTTTTTCACCCACCACATAAACAATGGTAATATTGGCTACCTGATTTTCAGAATCTTGTTAGAGCTGAGAGTGAACAATGCTGCAGCCAGTATTTCTTTATGTGTGTGTGAGCGTTTATGTCTCTGTTACTATCTATGTAACTTTCTGCATGTGTATATTTTTGTGTAGGACAATGAGTGGGACAGTAACATTGTGTGTAAGTGACAGGTAAACCCAGGACAGATTAAGGGGGGAATTCACCATTCAGCGAAGTGAGCTCCGAATCCTTCGCAAATGGTGTTATGTGCTCACTGATGTCCTGCGAGCACATTAAAGGGATTCCAGTCTCGGCGAGGCAACTCTTTTGGTCTCACCGAGACGGGAATCCCTTTAATGCGCTCGCTGATGTCCGCGTGCAGAACATTAGCGAGCGCATAATACCATTTGCGAAGTGAGGCGAAGGATTCGGAGCTCACTTCGCTGAATGGTGAATTCCCCCCTAAGAATTAAAATCCCTATAAAAATGGAAGAAGATTGACAATCTACCAAAGATTTCCCAACAAGCAATGAATGGAGAGCCACAGACTAAACACGATTATAGTAAATGATTATGGTTTAAAAAGAAAATTAAAACACATTACTTACAGGCACACCACGTTGTGATATTCTTTCTATGAACGTGAACTGATGGACAGCAAAACATACCAAGTATGTGCTCATGGGAACAGACTTCTCAAAGATGGTTTTATTCCATCCATTTCCAAGATTAACCGATTCCTAAAACATAAGAAAGGTGGCATTTAAAACAAAACAGCTTGATGGCACGGAGGCTTGTCGAAACAATTGCTGTCCTTTAACACCACTGGGCCGTTGGGTTCAGCTCCAAACAGTGGGCTATATGTACGTACTGTATGTAAGATTGTATTTTCCTTCCTGCGCTCACATGGGTTATCATGGAGGTCCCATAACATGAATATGATTTGCTTCTGAATGAAAGTGTCAGTAGTATTTGTAGTGTCTGTGGAATAGCAACTAGACTGTGAGCTTCAGGGTAAAAAGTCAATGGCTCAGGGCCTCATTGTCTCAAATGGTGAATTCACCTTGCTACAATTCAAGTCAAATCACCAAAATAGACTCAGATTCATTTCTCACTGTTGACTAAGCGGAGAATACACTTGTCAAACAAGCGGACAGCTGTGATCGCTGTCACATGCGTAGTGTGGCGTAGTCAGTCTAGTAGAAGTAGGATGAGAAGTCATGGGGAATGAGGTGTATTTGACAAGTGAAGGACAGTGACATCAGGCTCACCATATCCCACTATCAGTATTCTGTCAATATTCTATTTATATCTACTGTATGTCACCTTGTCCCTATTTCATGTTGTCACTCAGTCGCAATCGCCATCATCACTTTTGAATGAATAGTTAGTGGCCTTACGCAACAGTGAAACCCTGTCATCAAACCCCCAATTTGCCAGTCAGAAGTGGCTAAGTCAAACAGGTGAATTTGGAGCAGTCCCCCTAGTCGCCTTCGTACCACTCCTCCGCTTAGTCAATAGTCAAATTACCTGTGCACACAAAATGATGCAAAGAGCCCCATAAGATTGTAACGATCATAGCTGCCCAAATTGATCACGTATTCTCCACTTCACAGAGTTTATTTAATATGCAAACAAGGGGAAGTGGCAAATAGATGTGAATTCATAATGATAGGAAATTATTCAAACTTTTGACAATGAGGCCCTAAATGTTCTCTGTACTAGAAATAGCAACACCCCCCAAAAAATAAAAGCTCTTTGAGGTTAAATTCATGAAATTGATTATTTTCTGTTTTTATCTTTACTAAAAGCAGCCATGTTGTTAAATAGACCTTATCCAGTCCTATAGTTTTCTAAGGTGCTTTAGATAATACATATCCAGGAATTGTGTCTGAAAGCCCAATATTTAATATTTAAAGATAAATATCTAAAAATCAAACTTTCTAGACACAATTTATAATTTTGGAATGATTCAATATATAGTGATTATGGGGGTTATTCATTAAGGTGTGAATTCGAGTGTCGAATTCACAAATAGCAGATTCCCATAGCAAATCCGCTACAATTTCCCCATTGTAAAGTCGCAACAATTTTCCCATAGTAAAGTTGCGACTGCGAAAATATTATTATAAAGACGCGACTGCGACAGTAGCAGCCTATTGTGACAGTCTTTATCTGGCGAATTCGCTCCTATACGCAACAATTTGGACTTTAGTGAATAACCCCCTATAAATGCATTTCAGGGAGTTTGTAAAACGTCAATGCTATAGAATTAACAAATAATAAAATTAGTATTTTGATCACCCTCTATAACAGGGGTCCCAAACTCAATTTACCCAGTGGCCGCTGGAGGTAGAGTCTGGGTGAGGCTGGGCCACATCAGATTTTCCACAAGAAAACAACAGATTAAAAACAATACATGGCCCTGCAGGGCAATCAGCGGCTTTGTGGGGCAATACGTAGCTCTGCTGGGTGATTTGCATCTGCTGGGGAAATTAGCACCTTTGTGGAGAAATACACGGGTCAGTGGGGAAATGTGCGGCTCTGTGGAGCAATGTGCGGCTTTATGGGCTACAGGCACATCTGTGATTTTTTTTAATTATTATTATTATAATTGGGGGT